>JAKOGI010001401.1:172500-225000 GCA_029747015.1 Carnegiea gigantea
TTTATAATTGCCTCTTTATTTAGTTAATTACACTCGAGAGGGAAAAGAAAGCTAAGAATAAGATTTTCAGTAGTTCATTGAATTTGAACATTATTTATTTATCTATTTATTGATTTTTTATTCTTCTTGACCTTTTTAAAATGTATCGGTGAATTGGAATTGGAAATGTTTTACTGACACAAAGATGCCTAACATCTTCCTCTTCAGGGAGAAAATATTTAAAAAAGAAAAAAGAGAGAAGATTGATTACATAAGTTGCCCCATTTTTTAGTTGAATATTTGTTTTTGTTGGGTTTAGTGGCCAAAATTCTATCGTCTACGGAGTCCAGAGGGCTTGGCCACAGTCCGTGGCTAAATGCGCTACAATGGACTATTCGTGGTCCTGACCACGGTCCATGGTGCGTGTAGCGCCAACACTGCTAGCGTTTTCCTTAATTTTGATCGATTGATTGCTTTATAAGGAGCCTAGTCTTGGTCTCCAAAATAATCCTCAAGGATCATCAAGAACATAAACATGATTGAGCATCTAGAAGGCTATTCTTCCCTTTGCTCAAATATTAGTTTTACTATTCTTGTTTTGTGAGAGAGCGTTCTGAGTGATTTTGTAATCACTAATTAAATTAAATATTTATCGTGGATCCCACCATCAAATATATTTTATTACTTATCTTTTTAATTTTGTGTTTGTAATTTAACTTTTGTAACTTGTATGAATTTTGTAATTTTAGGAATTATAGAATATTTATTTTTTTGACCATAACAATGGCTAATTTATTTAAATTTTTTGAATAATTGATCACTTAATTTGTATTGATTAAATGAGGGAAACAAGATAGAACAGGAGTACAATTCAGTTATAAAACTAACACAATTTGAAGGATCAATATTGAAATAAAAATTACAATATGAAGATTCAACAATCTTAAAAAATGCAACATGAACATTCGACTATTTAAAAAAATACGACGCAAAAGATCGACAAATAACACAAAACAACTACGTTTGCAATCTTTGTCGTGCCGTATGTCGTTTTCATATTTCTTTAACCAAGTCTGATTGGAGACATGCATGTAACTCTGAGTCATGAACTTGAGCTACTCTACGAAGGTAGGCTGCATAAGGTGAGTGATGGTCCCGACAGACATTAGGTTATGGGGTGTTATCCTCCACATCATCATATTCAAAAGCACAGTCATATGAATCACATTTGTCCTTGATGATCATGTTATGAAGTATAACACATGCCTTCATTATCAAATCTAATTCAGCATTATCCATGTTTCGAGCAGCACCACAGATGATGGAGAAGCGAACTTGTAGAACTCCAAATGCTCTCTCTACACCTTTCCTAACAGACTCTTGACGCTCAGCTAACAATTTTGTTTTGGCTCCTTAAGGAAGGCGAATAGTTTTGACAATGGTCGCCCATCTTGGATAAATACCGTAGGATAAAAAGTATCCAATATTATACTTGCGACCATTGACGACATATTTGCATTTTGTAGCCACACCCTCATACACCTCTTGGAAAACATCAGACCGATGAAGTGCGTCTAAATAGTTTAGGCTCCCTGGCCACCCAAAGAATGCATGTCATATCCAAATGTCGTAGGAAGCAACAACTTCAAGAATTAAGGCGGGGACTTTATATATCCATTTTGCAAACACTCCTTTCCAACTCGATGTACAGTTCTTCCATTCGTAGTGCATACAGTCAATGCTTTCTAACATACCAGGAAAGTCACAGGCTTCTACCATTTGTAATAAACGATCAACATCAGCTTGGGTTGGTTTTCTTAAGTACTCTTCCCCAAAAACTTGAATGACCCCAGTGATAAAATTTTTCATGCACTCTATAGCTGTACTTTCACTAATCTTCAAGTATTCATTAGCACAATCTGTCGATATACCATAAGCCCATATTCGTATGGCTGTGGTGCACTTATTGAGGGGCGACAACCCACGCCTCCAGAGACCATCATACCTTAACTAAAAGTAATCAAAATGACTCCCGAGGACGTCAACTATGTGAAGGAACAACTACTCTCGCATACGAAGTCTACACCAAAAATGGGTTTAGTTGTAGATTAAGTCGTCGACGAAGTAGTCGTTGCAAGGGCAATCGTGTGCTTCTTGTCGATCTCTCTTTATAAATCTTTTTGTCTTTCTTGATCTTCGCGATGATGATAACGCTCTATTATACTGTCTAATTTTTCTAACCTTCAAAACCAATTCCATCAACTTCGGGCCAACTTCATTATTGAGAATAGTTTCTAATATCGGTGAATCATCACTAGATTCTTCTAGTATAAAGCTCAAACCATCTGATGAGGATGATGAAATACATAAGGAGGATGAATAACTCATTGTGGAATACCTATGCATACAAAAATAGATGAGGGGGATGAATCAACTTAAAAATAAATATTTCATTGCACCAATAAAAGAGGTTCGAATACCACTAACATTTCCTTAAAAAACAACTGAATAAAACATAAGCGTAACATAGCAACCATTTCATCAAACTACAACATATGTTCCAATCTCAAGAAGTGTCAAAATTAGAAGAGTGAAGGTTTTTTGTCGTAGCGGCTCCTAATTTCTTCTTGAATTGAGCCATATCATGTTTGATCTTTAAGACACATCTCATCAATGTTCATTCTCAGAATTCTATCCTCTTACACATCTCATTAGGGTGTTGCTCCCTGTCTTGCAACGATTGATGTCGATCTCTTAATTCAATAGGTTTCAAACCTGCATCCACCTTCTTTTCTTGCGCGAGGACGTCTCGTTCAAACATGTTGATGTTATTTACATTTGTTGCCCCTAAAATTGACATCTCTTTGGTCACTAAATCCAATACCGGGTCTGCGACTTACTCCTGCGCATTTCTCTTGCAGCTTTTCTTCCAATAGGGCGGATTAGCGCACTAACTTCTTTAGTTGGTGTATCTTTACTGGCAGGAGTTACGGGGGTGCCGAGGGTCCTAGGGGTGCCACTCTCATTGTACACCCCGACCTCATTTACCCTCCACCATTTGATAGATGCTTGTGCAGATTGATCACGAAAGGTCTCCCATTTAGGTTGGTGCTTCAATAAAACTCACCAATGAATGAGGTCAAAGGGTTTATCCGTCATAGTAGCATGAATATCTTGGGCCTTTTATATAATGTCATCTTTGTTTGCACCACTTGGATTCACCCAGTATGCCTAAACTACACAAGCGCAAAATTTAGACACTAACGGAGCTGCTCGGTTCCAATGGGCATTGCAAACCTTTCTCGTTCTCTTTGTATCTCCATCCGAAGCGTGTTGGTTGAAGGTGTATGCCATTTAGTCCAAAAACCTGCTAACTTTTGATCCGCCCTGATGATTGGATTCGTGCTTATATTAATCCACAACTTGTCCAAGCGGTGATCCTCCCCCAATGTCCACTTGGGGGACAAAACACCCCTTTCTTTATTGGTGGGGTTATTACTGGGTGGAGGATGGGGAGTTGAAGAGGTCGTATGAGGAGGATCGGGTGGGTGACATGGTGGGAGCATTGATCCGTAGCTAAAACTTTGAGGTGGGGTATTTTATGGTAGGAGTAATGTTGCCAACTTGAGGGGTATTCTGGTGGGTATTGTTGGGAATAATGTAAGGGGTTATGCGGTAGTGGGTAATGTTGCCAATTCGGGGGGGGCGTAGGGAGAGATTTGAACTATTTCTTGGTTCACACTGTGACTTGCCCCCGATAAGTATGTGCATGAATGATTATGTGTCATTTGGGTCCATTTTATGGTCACCTACATGTAGTAAATAATTTTTCGTCTTTCTCAATTAAATTTTAGCTAATTCAAATTACAAAAATTTTAGTTACGCATTCAATTAGTTACTTAAACACATAAACAAATTAGATTATCTAATATTTATAAACATGTCAGTAACAATTTTTCATTTTACCAAGTTCATGTAGTGAAACTAGTCACTTAAATTTCAACTAACACAGTTTTTCAAATTAAACATGTAAATTATCAATTAAACATATAAAAAAATTAGATTATCTTCTAGAATATATATACATATATATTAAACATATAAACGTGTTATTTAACAAATTCATATATTGAAACTACTCAATTAAATTTTCAATTTTAATTCACGCATGTAAACAAATTATAAACATAAACTACTAATGTCTTTTTAAATTAACATGTTAATTTATTTATAAATGTAAACAAATTATAAAAACATAATTATCATCTTTTTAAATTAAACAACTAAATTACCAATTAACATGTGATAGTAACATGTAATTATTTTACCATTTAATTTTAAAATTCTAACATAAATTTTTAAATCTATAACAAATTAACATTTTAAAGAATATAACATGTATAAAAATCAGATTTAAATTACAAGAACAAAAAAACTTACAAAATACTTCAGTTTTTCCTTAAGTCTTCTCTTCCAACAAAATTTTTCACTAGTCATATTTTTTTTGGAGGGGATGTTTTGAATTTGAGTTGTGATGAAATACAAAATATTGAAGGTATTTATAGAAAACGTTTCAGCCAAAAAAAAATACAAATTCCAACAACTATCCGATTGGGCAAGGAATATATCACAACAGCTAGAATTCTAGAAAGCAGTTTGTCCATTAAGCAAGGAAAAGCTGATTTAATTTTACTTTTTTTTCTCCCGACCCCTCAGAACGTAGCGCGACATTCACAAAATCGACACTGAACGCTGCATTTTGGTCCCACAAAAGACAAAAAAGTGAATGCAGATGGAACGCCTCCCAGTTCCGTCCGCGTTTCCTTCCACGCTAGGGTTGGCAAAAAAAGCTGTACCCACCTAAAACCCCCCCAATGGGTATGGGTATGGGTGGCGAAAATTGAAAAAAAGGGTATGAGGCAGGTATTGCTAAAATGGGTATGGGTATGGGTATGGGTACAGGTATAGGTCATACCCGCCCCATATCCGTTTTATCAATACCCGCCCCATACCCGTCTCATACCCGCATCATATAAAACCCAAACCCGTTTGTTTAAAATTCTAACTTGTTACTTGTACTTGAATATTTTACTAGTTGCTTTGAGTTGTATGATATTTTAAACTTCAGCAGAACATTTTGATTAAAACTGTAATTGTTAAGTGCTAATTTGTTGTTTTGATTGGCAAATTTTTAGTTGTATTTGATGTGATATGATATGTTGCCCGAAGCTTGATGCTAATGTGACATATTGAGTATTTGATATCAAATATGGGTGCAAAATAAGTTTAATTCTTTTTTGTCTATATGTACCCGAATAAAATCCGTATACCCACTATACCCAGTGGGTATGGATATGGGTATAACTTTACAATGCCTGATGGATATGGGTATGGGTATGGGTATGAGTATTAATTTTGAAAATGGGTATGGGTGATGGTACAGTTAAACCCGCCTTATACCCGCCCCATTGCCACCACTATTTCATGTGTGGCATGGGCTGGGAAAGCAGTGTGTCCCTCTCGGGTCCTGCTTGTGACACACATGTTATGGGTAGGGTACATCGCTCTAAGATCAATTTTATCCTCTCTCATCTCCATACTGGATTCTTTGCTCCTCGCCACATGTGGTTTTTCCCGTTTAGAGTGTTCCACGTAAATCTTAGTGTTTGTTCTTTTCATCTTGTTATTATCGTATTTTGTGATTCCTTGTTACTTACAATCAAATCCTAATCTATTCTAACAAGCTAACAAGTGGTGTCAGAGCACATCTTATAGGATGATAACAGTCCTAAAATTCAATAATTCTAAATTTGATGGGAAGATAAGTTTCAATATCTAGAAGGTCCTAATGATGATCATTCTCACCCAGAATGGGTTAAAGAAAGCTCTTTGTGGTAAAACCAAGAAATCTACGTCCATGACAGACGAACTATGGGAGGAGCTTGATGAAAAGCCTTCTCGGCAATTCAGTTTTGCTTGGAAACTCATGTTCTCTGTGAAGCTCTGGATAAGACCACCACGGCAGATCTCTGACTCCAATTAGAAGTGTTACACATAACCAAGAGCCTATCAAATAAGACTCATCTAAAGGAACATCTGTACACATTTTCCATGGAAGGAGGTACTCTGATCCAAAACCACCTTGACGAGTTCCATTTTTCTATTATTTTTGATTTGGAAAGTCTAGATATGAAAATTGAGGATGAGGATAAAGCGAAATTGATGGTTGTCTCATTGTCGGCCTCTTATAAGCATTTTAAAGGAATTTCGTTATATAGTAACAATGACACTTTATTATTTAAGGATACCAAAGCCAATTTGTTATCCAAAGAAAAGCTTGACCTTGAACTTCGCGTTGAAAAAGGTGAAGGCGTATTAGTAAGAGGTGAATCCTTTGATAAAGGGAACACCTCTAAATCAAAGTTTGAGAGACATAAGTCCAACAAATCCTGTTGTTATTATAGAAAGTCAGGGCATGTAATTTGTAAGTCTTTTAAGCTGAAAATAAGAGGGAAAAACAACAACAATAACAAAAACACTACCTTCTAGTGTGGGTCCTACTTTTTCGGGGTTTAGGAAGATCCACATGTAGGCAACCTTACCTCTACAGGCATTCCGACCCGTAGAGAGGCTGATTCTAAGATATCCACAAAAAGATTTTGTGCAAGCATTTTATTAAAAAAGGATTTTATAAAGACATATTATAGAAAGAAGAAGATAATTAAAATCTAGTTCAATATATTAAAGCTACCCTCATAAACCTGCTAAAGCTAAAGCTGCTAAAGGTACCTTTGTTAAATGTGATTCTGATGGTGACGTTTTGTTTGCTACCTCTACTAAAATGGGGAGTATTTCTGATTGGATTCTTGATTCTGGATGTACATATCATATGTGTCCTCATAAGGACTAGTTTTCAATATATGATCCAGTCGACTTAATTGTTGTCTACATGGGTAATAATGCCCAATGTAATGTCACTAGAATTGGTATTATTAAAATCAAGAACCATAATAACGTTATCAGGATTTTATCAAATGTTCATCACTTTTCTAACTTGAAGTATAACCTTATTCTTTGGGTCCCCTTGAATCCAAGGGATGCAAACATTCAGATGAAGTCGGAGTTTTGAAGGTTTCCAAGGGCACTCGAATTTTGTTATAGGGTTTGAGGTAAGGAAGCTTCTATGTCCTGGAAGGATCTACTATGATAGGCCTTATTACTGTCTCTCCTTCCTCTCCTAATGGCATTTTCACTTATCTATGTCATATTTGGTCAAAATATATGAGGGAGAAAAGTTCATACAAGTTACTTCCCATTGCTAAGTTCAAGCATCCGTTGAACTCAACTGGCGTTCAGTTCGCTTGATTGCCCTTCGAGGCTTCGCCCTATGGGGCTCTATCCTTCGGGGTTATTTGGCGGTGTTCTTTGCTCGTGTTGATGAATTTGGTCTAAGGTGGAAATTTTTGGGTTTATTGCCCCAAATTTTGTCTTCCATGGAGCCCAGAGGGCTTGGCCACAGTTTATGGCCAAACATGCTACAATCACTACTTCCAGAGGACACCACAGACCGTTCATGGTCATGACCACGGTCCGTGTGGTGTGTGCGGCGCTAACACTACTAGCGTTTTCCTCGATTTTAAGCTACTGATTTCTTTATAAGGGGCCTAGCCTTGGGCTCCAAAATAATCCTTAAGGATCATCAAGAACACAAGCATCATTGAGTATTGAGAAGGCTGTTCTTTCCTTTGATCAGCTATTAGTTCTACTATTCTTATTTTGAGAGACAATGTTCTAAGTGATTTTGTACTCACTAATTGATCTTTTCTTAGGACACACTGCTCTGAGATCAATTCATGTATTCTCTCATCAACATAGTAGATTCTTTGCTCATTGCTGTCCATGGTTTTTCCCATTTAGGGTTTTCTACATAACTATCAGTGTTTGTTCTCTTTATCTTATTATTGTCGTATTTTGTGATTCCTTGTTACTTACAATCAAATCCTAACCAATCCTAACAACCTAACAGTTTTTAGTAATAGTAAACGTGGAGCATATCACATTTTTTAATGATCAAATCAACATTAAATATATGACTTAGAATAAAAATATATGCAAGTAACAGATGCCCAAGAAGCATTTTCATTAGGGGTATGTTTATCCAATCTAAATAAACTTGCCCAACCAAGCAATTAATAGATCTAAAAGCAAAAAAACAATGTCGATCTCTTGATTACTAGACATTCCAAGTTCTATGCAACTAAAATTTGGGCTTCATCCATATCCTTTCTTACTCAAGTGTTGGCTTTGAAATTGAGGACAAGATGAGTTGCCAAACAAGCTCATGGTTCGAAGGCTTTACTAAATCCCAGATTAGACAAGCATTTCATGAGGAATTGAGGAAGAGAATTATGGAAGCGGAAGATGCTAAGAGCCGCTCATGGCATCCAAGTCTTTGAAAGAGGAGGGTAATCGACTTCACAGAATGAAAGCCTAAACACCTGCGATTATGAGGTATGATAAAGCCATTTAAGATATATGTGTGTTTGTTCCTAGTAATGAGGAGGAAGAAAACTTCATGGAAGGTTTAAGGTTACTCTTAATTTGATCATAGTTGCATGCTTGTTAGAGTTGGGTGCTTTTGATGCTGCTAAAAATCAATGTGATTTGGCCCTTAAACTTGATTTGTTTAATGTTAAAGCTGGATTTAGAAGAGTCCAAACTTTAGGAGATTTGGGTAAGGTGAAGGAAGCCCTTAATGATCTACAAATTGCCATAAGATTTGACCCTTCTAATGTTGAAGTAAAGAAGGAATCCATCAAGGTGGAACAAATGTGTAGTTTTGCACGTGAGAAGGCTTTGTCATAGGGAGCAACCACCATTCAATTAATTCTTCCATGAATCTAGCTAATTTGGACACTAAAGAAATCTTTGATCCTTTGGATTTAGGTCAAGTATCAAATCCCGTATTATCACCCGCTAAGGATGATAGCTATGTTTCTAATACACTCCAGGCTGAAAATAAAACACTAGAATCATTCGTGCAACCTCTGTCAACAACACTCTTGCAAGGCAACAAATACTGTTGTTCAAGGGTGCAAAACTCAATTTCTAATATAAGTGTTGAAGAACTAGGAGATGCAGAACATGGAACAGGTAGGGGTTTACCAAGAGAACTTCCCTATGGAGAAATAGCCAAAACCCCTAACGTAGAGATGATAGATATCTGATCTCCAGGAGAAGTATCAAATGCCACTATCTCAAAACGATAACCTTCCAAAGTAGCATCTTTGGAAGATGCAAGTTCCATCGTTCTAGAGTTGAGTGGAAAATTGGAGGTAGGAAGCATTTCAAACATGGATTACGATACTGCGAGTACCCACATGATTTGACATTAACATCAACATTCTGCTCTACCGGAAACGCAGAGAGGTTGTCTTACATTTCTCACGGAAAAGTGGCAAAATGAGTCCACAAAGATGCCTTTGACTATCTCAATCAACATATGAAAGAATGGGGTATGAAAGGGCAATTGATTTCTACGAGACAAAACAGTGACTTACTTGGTTGTTCAGCTACATCAACGGGATAGTCACATGTTGGAGAAACAAGACATGGCTAGGGGTGACATTCTAAGAACAACCATGACAAATTTTGTCATGCTCCATACAAGCTTGGAACTCAAGAATATGACGCAATTAACACCTTTCAATTTTTTGCAAAAGGGACACTGGGAAGGAAGCAAACAGAATAGCAGGAAGAAGACTTGTAGGTCATCCTAGAGGAAGACAAGAACACGACGAATAAGGAAAATCCCATTGGAGTGGAGAAGAATGTAGGCAAGGCAAACGACTCAAAACATGGGTGCAAAATGGATGCAGTCAAATCCAACAAACTAATGAGAATTAGACTCAATTTCATAAAAGAAAGTCCGGGGCGCTAAATTTTGATGCTAATGTTGTGCAGCTACTCACCCAAAAGCAACTTGTTGCCAAGATCAAAGAAACAAAAGATCATATCATCTCTGCTTATGCTGTCACAAAGCCTGTTAGAATAAGAATGAAGAACAATGAATAGTTTTTGTATAGAGATTAGGTATCTAGATAGTAATGTATGCTTCTATCATAGTGCTTGTATTACTTTGTTGACCTAAAAAGTCTAAAACTTATTTATTTGTTCAGCCATTAATTAATTAAATTGAGGAGGGCGTGAGGGGAGAAATTAGTCATCTTAATTTTTTTTGTAAAAATGAATCTTTTGAATTTCACTGAAGATTTGGGATAGTTTTTTTCCCTGACACTCTTGCTCCGTTTTCCTCTCCCACGTGTCTCACTCATGTAGTCCTGAAATGAGTTGGGGGGGGGGGGGGACTACTCAGTTGCTCAACTTTAATTGGGACACTATAAAATCATTAATATTATCAATGACTCTAAAGTCTAATTGATATCGTATAATCAAGGCCTCGTTTCACATCATCAGCCATGTTAGTGCTAGAGCATAAGGTGAGCCAGCTCTAAAAAGGTCTATACTTTATAGCAATTAGAGGCCTCAGAAGCCTAGCGGTGCCTAAAAAAGTGAGAAATACGGTGAATTTGCCATCTTATTCCTTATTTACTGTGGCTATAAGGAGCAACCTTGTGACCGTATGCACACAATTCAACACATCACAAGTGCTAATATCGTCAGAGCATATGTTTCTTTTTCATGCTACATCATTGTTAACACTCTTTCCTTTTATCATCAAAGACCTGATAATCTATGACGTCACAATCTTTAGTCATTCTATTTTCTCGATTGCCGACTTGATCATCAACACAGGCATTTCTCAGGATTCAACCCCCCAAATTCTGCTTCATTATAGATCACTAGCTGATCATCTGGACATTCAAAAATTATTAAATACATAAGTCTACTCTTACGATTCATCATCACCAGCTTCTTCATAACAGTAATGATTAAGACCAAAACCTAAATGCATACAAAGCCGTGTAAAAGAATATTTGTTGTCTTATTTATTCTAATATAGAGGTACATTAAGAATTTGACAAGTAATAGTTAGTGTTTTTTGGGAAAATTATAATATTTATTGAACAATAGGTTGATATATGTGTAAACTTGCACTATCTCCTTTTATTTCTTGGAAATAGTAAGGACGTTCTCTCATCCGTGTCTATTGCTGATAATCTAGCAAGCTCCATCGCACATTAGTGAGAAAGCATACATATAGGCTTAAGTGTCCGATACGGCGATACTTAAAATGTGCTAATCCTAATTAGATTTGAATTTGAAACCAATCCAAAACTGAAATAGATACAAATTTTTTCTCTGCACTTCTTTTTTTTGTAATATTTTCTGAAAACATAATATTAACTATCCGCAAAAAAAAAAAAAAAAAAAAAAACCAAACTGAAAATAATCTAATATAAATTAGAGTATAATAAAAGTTTCAAATTGGTCTGAACATAACTAAACTCAATAAAATTAATATAATTTAAATTTAAACTAAATTATTCATCTGCTAAAATCAAAAACAATGAGATTATAAACTCCTTATATCATAAATATTTTCCGGAGAAACCTCCTCGAGAATTTAAACCTGGAAGGTTCCTCCAAAGCAGACACTCATGTTGCAGCAAGGGGCACTAGATAGACTTTAATTTTATTTTATATATATATATATATATATATATATATATATATATATATATATATATATATATAGACCTCTCAATCGGTAGAAATACCGGTAGGGGTAAGGTTACCTACAGTTGGATCTCTCCAGACCCCGCAAAAACGAGATCCACACTGGGAGTAGTTGTTGTTTATATATATATATATATAATTGGCCATAGCAATAATTGAGAGGGTAGCTAGAAATTAAACCGAGTCAGATGATGAGGTACTCTAAGCCACAGAAGTTTATTAATGAGAAGGGGCCATAATGCTAATGATGAGGATGACCCACAGACGCAGTGCAAAACCACCGTAAGAAATCTGCTGGCCAGACGTCGAATGAAGGATGCAAGGAACGACACTATGTATTCCACATATATGGCATGCATCGCCATCAACTTAGTTTTGTCTCCATGTATATGCATGCATGACCATGATATGTGCTAATCAATAATATGTCTATTTCAGTTTGAAAGCGAAAATGATCATGCAATTTTGGTCTAACCCTTAAATCATTATTCATTTCTCCATCTCCATCAATTCGGAAAAAATTTGCAAAAAAAAGAATAATGGAAGTACGAGCTAGAAAGAATGGGAAAATAAACACTATTGTAATTGAAAATGACTACAAAATGCTTGAACAATCTATATATAAATATACTTGATAAATGGACTCTTCTGATTTGATTTATGTTGAAAAAGAGCCTCTCATTGCATATATACGTAGCTAAACTCAAATAATGCTTTGTTATTTAGGGAGTAAGGCTTGGGTTTTCTTTATTGATTTTTTAAATATTCTTTTAATTAAAGTTGTGCCTAAAAGGCAAATCTCTTTCAGTGCAAGTGGCCTCTTCTATTTTTGATAATCGATAAGGCATCCTCAAAACATAGATTTGAAGAGTTCACCACGAACACTCAAATGATACCCACAAGAAGCACCTACTCCTATGTGGCTATTTTTATGCACATTGACACCTAAAACCGTTCAAGCCATATGCTGCTCTTTTGATTTTGGCCCGATTTGGTCAATTAAATCACCCTAGAAGGGGTGAATAGGATGATCATCAAAGTCACAAAATGATCGAAACAGAAATACAAAAAATGTAGATGTGAACAAAGTACATAATTTAAAGAGGTTCGGCCACTTCTAATCCTTTACCCACGAGTGCTCCACGCCGATGAGATTTTGAACCTTTTTATTTTATTAGGTCGGTTAATTACACACGATTCACTAATCTTACAACGTACTAGTTGACCATACAACCCGATGTGTTCCAACGTACGTGTTGCTCCTCAACCGTACTTGGGTAGTCGACCCTTCGACTAATCAATCCAACTCAATACAAAAAAAGATAAAAATGTATACTTTATAACAAGAAATTAATAAACACAATAGATGCGTCAATATAAGCTCGATGTATCAAGTGCTCTCAACATCTTCTTCTTGATCTGTAAGTGTAGCTCTTTTTTTTCTATCATCGTCAACTGCAAATGCCTCCCTATTTATAGGCAATAAAGTTGGAGAGGTTGGGAGATCATTAGGAAAGTGACCGTTGCTTTAAAAAAGGAAGGATTATCTTCAATATAATTTCAAGGCCCTGAGATCCGCATTTCAAGCCCGTGAATTATGCAGTTTTGCTTAATATTTATCACATTGATTCTCAACGGCTACTTGCCTGATTTTAGTCGAAGATCTTGCTAAGCAGATTATCTGCAAGCTGATTTTTAGCAGCAATAATCTTTTAAAATATAAGTTCAAAAGATGTTAATATAATTAGACAAATCTTAACATTTTCAAAGATATTGACATATAGAAAATCATATAATTATTACAAGATTTAGTATTCAAATTTGAACACATATTTCAATTTGAATACTATACTATCTCCAAGATAAAATCAATTATGTCAATATCTACTTCTAATCATAACACATTTAAATAATAGAAACACTAAGATAGGTCTAAATGTAATATGATAAATACACCAATAGACTAACTTCTTTTTGTCTTTCATCAAAAGATAGTAATAAAATATGTTGTAAGCTTAAGGAAGCTAACATGTAAATTATATTTAATTATCTAAAATTTTCCTTTACTATATATAGACTCCCCAATAGAGGGCAATCCCAATCCATTGTGAAGTCGACAAGTTCCTTTGTCAGTGTTTAAAACTTAGAATATTTAGCCTCCATCATGTTATCAAGATTACATTTTTGGGTACCTTTCAAGTCATTAACCAATTTGAAAGCTTCAACTATATGAAGAATGCGATAACAAGTAAAAACACAAGGGATTAGATGATAGAAGCACTCATGTTAAAATTAACCACACCATCATGCTAGAAAACCAATCAGTAACCCCTTCAAATTTCCCCAAGAATGATAAGGAACGGATAGATTGATAATTAACGTCGATCCCTCCCTCTTTCAAGGGTCAAAGACTAATTATAGAATTATAGTCGCCTATTTTCATGAGACTAAAAGTCAAAATAGTTACAAGATAAACAATTTCATTCCAATTAGTATCTTAGTTGTTTTCGTGTTAAAACTCTAATTGTCTACTTAGTACACTAGGTAAAAGTTTTGTCTTTAATGTTTCCCTAAACTTGAACAAAATAGATGAAGACTCTTTTAAGCCTTTCATCCAGCATGCGGTGAACTAAGTAGAATTCAGTAACACAAGCAAGGAGCAAATCTATTTGGGGTAATTCATGATCAACTAAGCGTTCATATTGTCAACAACTAAAGAACGGAAGTAATAATTAACAGAGAAAGAAAGAGATAGAAGAAACAAACTCAAAAATCAAATTATTGAAAGATCTAATAATCTTCAAATCTTCACCAATAAACTCCCCCAAAACTATGATAAAAGCATTATATGAATGCTGAAAGATCGACCATTAATAAAAAGCTTAAAGTAAAGAGCTTCCCAATTGACCATGAGCCTGTTGTTTAATGCATAACAACCACTGACCTAAGAAAGTACATTGTTTGACTATAAATATATTTATGAGTCTTAAACTATTATTTTAAGTTTTTGGTTGAGTTGGTCTTTGAACATGATATTATAGTTTTTCTAAGTGAAAGGTTTCGAGTTTAAATTTTAGCATTTTCATATTGATTTATTGCGCAATGTAAATGAGTTTTTGTAGCATCCACACTGTAAACCTAAATGACACTCGCATAAGGAGGTGTATTAGAATATGAACCTATTTTTGGACTTTTAACTATTAGTTTAAACTTTTATTTGAGTTGAGTTGATTCTTGAATATACACCATATCATTAGGCCTGGGTAGTCAGGTTGAGTCAAGGAAAACCAGGTAGCAAAACACTGCCGTGGGAATGAGCATATATTGGCGCCCAAGTCGAACACTAGAAAATGTTGCACGGATCTATCTTGGCCGACACAGGTGGTCGTGTTGCCTGTGTCTAGCTTAACTACAATGTTTAACTTTGGCCATAGAACACGGGTGCCTGTGGTAGCTCTTGTCTTGTTGTCCCTATGTTTCACTTGCTTCACCACATCATCTGACTTCCTCTTACAGTGTGTTCGGTAGGGGTGAAAAATCATTTTTTCGAAAATTTTTTTTTCTCATTTTACAATGTTTGATAAAACAAGGAGAGTAAATTTATTTTCAGGGGAAAATCATTTTCCCTAAAATGAAGAAAAATATTTCACCTTTGAATGGAGCATAACTTGATTTTATGTTTCTTTGACACTCACAAGGTTTCAAATTCTTTCTCTTTTCTATTTCCTCAACATATGGTTCGACGATTAAGGTAGTGACATAGTTTGAAGATAAAGGCAGCATATTAAATATTAACGAAACTGTATCATCCCGATGCTGATGCTGATATCAATGATGGTGAATCTAACAACTATGATTTCATCGAAATCCAAAAAGTTCGAATTTACCGTCATGATTAAAAAGATAAAGAAACACACTAGGTTTTTCCTCTTCTTTGTTTGGATTCCTACTCGAAGGTGGGAAATCGATAAGTATTGCTAGCATCAAATTATTGGTAGCAGGCAAGATCAAAAAAAATTAACAAATGTATATATTGTCACAACTTTGATTTGGATGACACCACTGTTATAATATAGTTCCCTAAAAAACAAAATATAAATTTTCATTTTTCTAATATCTTACTTATTTTTGTTTTTTTACTAATGTACCTCTTTTTACCCTTTTTGTTCATTTTTTGGTAATTGAACTCATTTTCTAGAAACTTCATTTCCCTTTTATCAAACAACTGAAAATATAAGCTGCATTTTACATGAAAAATCATTTTACATGGAAAATGGTTTTCTAAGAAAATGATTTTCAACCCTACCAAACACACTATTAAACTCAATTCCTCTTTTTAATCCATCCGCAAGCATATCATCACTGTAGCCTCCAAAATCTAGGGCAAAATACCTAAGAACAAGAAAATTACTTGAATAAGCAAAGTATAAATGCAAGGATACAAAAATCCTCACTAAAGTGACTGAAATATGTGAGGTATGATTGCAAGAAAACAAAGGAAAAACAAGCATTGTCAAAGTTGATCGATGGGTTTCGATTAGTGTTGATCAATGCTGAAATTATACCTAGAAAATATGAATAAATTTTGATCAGTGCTAATGAGAGTTGATCGGTGCTGATATATGCTTATTAGTGTTCAATATGATGATAAGTAGTTAAGATAAATTGAAAAGAGCATACACTCAAATATAATTTAAATATGCAATAACAATGGTTAAGCCATGTGTGATGCATATGTGTTACTAAATCATGAATTTCAATGATATATACCCATCAAAGATAAAAACCATAGTGATGCCTACTAGTACTAACTAGTCTGATCAGTGTTGTATTTGAGATGATCAATGCTAAAGGTTAATGATGAATGCTTATAATAAGTTAAAAAAATAGATCCTTATCTTGATGTTCATTTAAATTAGTATCACCTATTTGGATTTTACACGATGTTTGAATTATATAGCCATTTCTAGTTGACAAAGTTTTAGAGATGGTGTTAAAGATATACAACGTTTAACTTTAACTAAATGTGATTGAGGAGTGAAAGTTGGCTTGTAACTACCTATAATCAGTCATATGCATAGGTTTTATAGTTTTTGTATATGAAACAAGGAAATTCAAATTAATTAGAAGAATGCGAAAGAGAAAATCAAAATTCTACCCTAGTTTCTACTTAGTACCATAAATTAAAAAAATAGATTAAATTTTTTAATTTTTGATTTCTTGCTAATTGGAGTAGAACTATTGATCACATGTAAGAGCATTATGTCATATTTAGTGAGTACAATACAAATGTAGTCCTGCTTATTAAATACAAAGCATAGTTCACTAGATATATGTTGTAACTCTCCAAGGACATAATAAAATCAGTCAATTATAATTTTTTTGGGTATTTTCTCACTTACTTGTATATTTTATCTCATCAAAACATATTATAAATAGCTCAGTAAAAAAATCAGAGTACAAGTGACTGAAACTTTAAGTGAAAGATATATCATAGCACACTGGAAGATAAATATAAAGTATTGCTCACTAAACATAAATCATAGCTCACCAAAAGTTATAGTGTAATTCATTGAGGAAATATCACACCTCAAACTTAAGCAAGAATGTATATGCACTGACTAAAATTATGAATCGTTTTGTTTGTTCACTCATTTTTTAGATGAATAGTTATTATTGCTCAGTGAATCATATTGATCACCAAATATATTTCGCATCTGACTAAATATATGTTGCAACTCTCTAAAATAAATATCAAAACTCACTCAAAGAAAGAGTACGTAAAAATCATTTGAAAATAATTTAATTTTTTAAAGTTTTGGTTCACTGAGTGTATATCATAGTCACCAACACATTATATATAAACTCATTAATAAGACATAGTACAATTTACTAAAACACTTGAAGCAGCTATTCTTAAATTTGAGTTTAACACAGGATATATCATGACAGCGTATAAGAATGCTTAATATATATCTCACTAAACATATACCAGGGCTCACCAAAAAAGGTGGTATAGCTCACCAAACAAATATTATATTTCATAATATGAACTACAATGTATATATACTTACTAAAATGTGTATGTGCTCTCTAAAAAGGAGGGAAGGGGGAGAAGAAGAGGATCAAAATGGAGAAGTGATCATCTTCCAAAAAAAGGTAAACTGGTTGATAACTTTTTTTAAAACTTTTTAAATATGAAAAGCAAATGGAAAATTCAAAAAAGGGATGAAAAGAAAAATTAATTATCTCAAAAAAAAGAAAAAGTAATTATGCCACCAAAAAAAGGGAAAGTAATGGGAAAAATACGGAAAAGAAGTCTTTATCTTGCTTGCAGCAAGCATTCAGAACATGGGACATCTAACTTTGCTGGACCTTCGTATGGCCAATCAAGCATGTGACTGCTACTGGCTCAGTCTTCCAGTGACTATTGTTAGAGCATTCCCAACTTGAATTTCAAAATTAGAAGTCAGGCCTGCCACATCAGTAAAAGTTTTAATTTTTTAGAACTTACATTCTATCACTTCTCCAACCAATGAAATTCTAATTTAAATTATCTAGTAAAATATTTTTTATGGACCCACCTTATAACATACAATTTTTTTTAGTTACCCAACTAAAATTTTTATATTAGAAAAAAAAGAAAAAACAAATAAAAAATCAAAAAAGCATAAAAATATTGGAAAGAGAGGGGGAACACCTGGGCGTGTTGCCCGCGTTTCCCCCTCGTTTTGCTTGGGATGCGAATGTAAAGTTCCACATATTCTGGAACTTGGGCCCCACCCACTGGAACGTGTACCGGTAGGTGGGAAAGCTCTTAATAGTTGCACGTTTGTGCAATCCGGGTGGACACATACATTGTACACCCGATTGTTTATCATAACAACTGGTAGGTGTGCCTTGTGAAGGGATCAAGTGTTTGAGGCTGTTAGAGGATAAACCTATTCCTGAATCTTCAACTATCAATTTAAGTTTTTGGTTGAGATGGTTCTTAAACATGGTATCGAATCTTTCTGAGCGAGAGATCTCAAATTCCAATCTCGGCAGCCCTATATTGATTTATTGTGCATGATAAGGAGAGCCTTTGCAACATCCACGCTTCAAACCCAAAAGGCATTCGCGTAAGGGGGTGTCTTAGATGATAAATCTATTCCTAAGCCTTCAACCATCAGCTTAGGTTTTTTGTTGAGATGGTTCTTGAATAGATGTATGTAAGGACAAAAAGCTTTGTGAATCGAGGTTTGGGTCTAGGATGTGTATTCCAACGTTCAGGTGCTTACCAACCAGCCAATCAACTATATATATTATATATTATATATATATATATAGATAATATCTATATATATATATATATATACATATAGTAATATATATAGATATATATATGTATATATATATATATATATATATATATGTAATATATTATATATATATGTATATATTATATATATATATAATATTAATATATATATATGTAATATATATATATATGTATTCATATATATATATAGATTATAGATATATATATGTATATAATATATATATATATGTATATATATAATATATATATATATATATATGTACCACATATTATATATATATATATATATATATATATATATATATATATATACACATATATTGTATATATATATATATATCATATATATATATATATATACATATATATATATATATATATATATATATGCTTAAATAGTGGTCTGATGGACTGACCCGCAAACGTGTATCTTAATTTGTGTTAATCCATAAGCAATAGTTGAAACATGTATCTTATGAAGACCTTCATCATAACCCGGCCTGTGCATTCCTAACTAAACTAGATACATTTGAAAAGCTTGACTCCACCGAGTCCTAGTATTATACTTAATGTTATGAACAATAGCGGATCTAGATATGTAAAATAAGAGTGCTCATCTATTAAACTGTCCATTGTAAGAATGTGCATGTATACTAATCTAACCTCTTTCAAAATATAGCTCATTAGAATTTTCTTTGGTTCGAGGTGTCCATGGACACTCCAACATATAACATAGATTCGCCAATGGATATAAGGACAAGAAATTAAAAAAAAAATATATTGACAAGTACTGAACTATAAATTTACTTTATATATTGATTAGCCTAGATAAGTGGCACATGTGTGTGCGTGCATGTGTGTGTATGTATATATATATATATATATATATATATATATATATATAATATATATATATATATATATATATATATATATATATATATTATATATATATATATATAGGATTGAGAGAAATAAACTCCTTTTGAGAAATATACCTTTTTAAATATACCTATCACATGAGACGGATGGTGTGGGGATTTAGCAAATAATTAATGTCACTTGTATATAAATTACAAAGAAAGTGACAATGGGAGTATTCGGTAGATAGCTTTTTGAATGACTTTTTGCTCAAAAATAACTTTTTGGAGTAATTTTGACTGTTTGACTAAGTCAAATAGCTATTTTGGTTGTTTGGTGAATGACTTTTGGGAATAGCTTTTTTATCCCAAAAAGTTGTTTATCAAAAAGCTAACATTTATAGTTTTTTTAAGTTGGCTGTTTGGAGATTTAATATGAAAGAGTAAATTGCTCTTGATTAAATATCATAAATAAAATCCATATATTTTCTTGCACTCTCTTTTTTAAGTTTTTACTTACTTCTTCAAATTCAAACTAAATAATGATACAAAGTAACCATACCTTCATAATTTATTTAAAAACATAAAATCATTAATTTTTGCTAATTTGATAGGCGATAAATTGTCCTATTTTACGTCTCCTATTTTACGTGTCTCTTTCACCCACTTTTAGCTCGTGTAATAACTTAATCTTTAGGATTTTTACTTGTTTTATTTATATTTTGTAGGAAATAACTCCAAATCAAACAAACTTCGTGAAAAGGAGCGAAAACGGGACAAAGCGAAGAAAAATAGCAAAAACGGGCAAAAAGGGACGAACTGGGGACCGAACCACCGTGCCAGAATTTTGGCACGGTGGGGCCGTGCATGTGGCACAGTGTGACCGTGCCACATGGCACGGTCATGTCCCCTAGGGCCTGTTGTCCGGTTTTGCGATTTTCTATTTAAGCCCTCTTCGGGCATTTTTGCAAGGGGTCGTTCGGGGGTTCTGCTATGTAATTTTTAGGGTAGTTTAGTTTAGGTTTTAGCCAATAAAAACTCAACTGAGGAGATTAGATTAGGATGGTATTGAATTAATTTTGGATTCAAGTACTTGGATTTCAAGTTCTTCGCTTCAATCCATAAGTCTTCTTCTTCTCTTTTTCTCTATTTCTTGTTTCGTTCTTGTTTTAGATTTTGTTAATTTAGTTCATATGTTTGGTTTTAATTTGATTCAATCGTTTAGTTTTTATGTTTAATTCATGCTCGATTGCTTGTTAGAATTAGTTTAGTTTTATGCCTCTTCTCTCTAGTTCATGTTTGTGTTCTTCGTTAGTTTAGGTTTGAGTTTTTGTGTTTTGTTGATGATTAGTTGTTAGATTTTATGGGCTTGGATTGTGATTAGCTTCTTGATGGCCAATTAATCTTGTTTTAGGCCTAACCATACCCGATCTATGCTTAGAACGTAGAGGTTTTCCTCACACCCGCCAAGTGTTCGATGAAATGCTTAAGAGAGCTTTCATCCATATTTTTGGGCGATTGACTTATGCTGAGAGGTGAGGTCAATTAGCTAGTGTGGGAGAGGGAATAACCGAGTTCTGGACATGAAAATAGTATCCTAATAGAGCTACGTCCGGGGTTGCTGGTTTTGTGGTCTAATTGGGCTAACCCCATGAAAATAGGTGGTTAGGCTAATTAGATTAGCTCATGACCTTTGAGAGAGGGCTTGAGTGGTCTTTGATGGTGCAACCGATCATCTCTAGTCCATGATGTAGTTTGGGTAGATTAGGACTCGTCTCTTTTAATAGGTTTATTTATTGGTCAAATCACAGCTCCAAGTCGCTTTTTTCTATGTTTGTTAGCGTAGTTTAGTTTTTCTCTTTCCCTTTCGATCCTGCCTAATTTGAGCCACTTTAGCTAGCCCTAGTAGTTGGGAACATAACTTCCCTGCGGATGACACTCCAAATACTCAACGATACACCTTGCACTTGGGGTTTATAAATATTAAAACTCTGTCTTTTTTTCCCTAACAAGTTTTTAGCGCCATTGCCAGGGAGTTGGCGTCTTTCAATATTGGGGTTTCCTTGAGCATTCGAGACTAGGCCTTTTTGAAAAAAAATCCAAAAAATTTAAAAATCAAAAATTTTTTTAAAAAAATTCAAGATGGCTGTTTTCCATTTACCTCAGTTTGAGCATGAACCTTTTTGGTAATATTTATCTCGGTTGAATGATTATCGTGCTCAATATGTGCTTTTTGAGTATGAAAAATGAGAAATATGCGATACTGTGCTTGAAGGGATAACACATGAGACTCGAGCCATCCTTGAGTCCATGTGTTATAGTGGTTTGCGTTCTTTAACTGATGATAACGTGTGGGATTTGTTTGAGTCTCTAACTTGGCATCAATGGCAATCTAGTGATGCTAGGGACTCATATCATCACCATTCTTCTTACCCTCATTTGTTATGCTTTTTTTGCCAATCTTTTGACCATGATGTGAATTCTTGTCCCTATTATGATGTTTCCGATGAATGCTATGCTAGACTTGATGTCATGATAGGAGCAATGAATGAGCAACATGAGCGTTTTGCTGGTAGGATGAGAGAGTGTAGTTTATTGCATGAGACCGACCCTAGTCTACCTTGCCCTAGAATCAAGGCTCGTTTCTATGATGATTGTGAATCTTCCCTTCCCCTAGGGTCTAATGTTATTGATGATGCACCTTTGACTGATCTAGGAGAAGTGTTTGACCCTCCCTTGACCCCATTGACGTTTGTTGCTCTATCCTTTTCTAGCACACCTATGGGCACTAGTGTCAGTGCTTTGACCTTACATGCTTCCCCCCTCCTTTTAACTCAGTGCACAGGGTTAGAGATGGGCGAGATTTCTCGGGATGATGCTGGTTCTGTAGAGAATGTCTTACTTTCTTGGTCAGGAGGACTTAAATTGGCTGAGCCGTATCTTAAGGAGGCTCCTTTCGAGGAGTTGTGCGATGACAGTCTGGTGGTTGGTGCCGCACCTGGTATTGATCATATCGACCCAATTTCCACCACGCTCTCCCACTCGCATGCATTCTATGAGTCCCTAGGTGACATTCGAGGATATAATCCCTCCTTGGACCCTTATTGTGCATACCTAGAGGACATGCCTAGAAAAACTGAGTGGGCCACTTTCTGTGATTATTATTTCGATTTTTCTATGGCATTTGATAAGTATAAGAGGGCACCGATTTTTTTTGCTATGCTCTTCTTTGTGTTCTTTTACTTATATCATTCTGAAATGCATGCACAGGCACACAATAAGCTCTTGCGAGCTTTAACTGCATCTGAGCTGACGACTCGCATCTTGAGAGACAAGGAGCGGCTGATGCTCTATAAGCCGTCATGGAATAGTTCTGGTGCATTCAGTACCTGACCTGGTATAATCGTTCTCACTCTCCCCTCCTTCTTTTTATTTTTTATTTTCTCTCTTTTTGTTTTTGTTTAGTTGTGGATATTAGGATTGTATTTTTGTTGGTGATCATCTTGTGTTGAAATTTGAGATGTTGTTGAGCCAATGATGGCTATGATCACCGTTTTTGTGTTTTTGTGGATATTTGTGTGTTGTGATTGGTGGTGTTGATGGATTGGTATATCCTTGTTTTTGGTTTTTAGTTTTGTATATATGTGTGGTCTTGTTTTTGATTTTGGTGAGTGTTTTTGGGAGAGTGTGCTAGCTTGTATATGTGTGCAGTTTTAGTGTTATTGTGTGTGTTTGTTTTGTTTTGTATGTCTTGTGTGCGATTTTGTTTTCTTGTTTTTGTGTGTTTTGTGGTGGGTGATGACTCTCAACTCCCAATGAGGATATTGTGAGATTTAGGTGCGGGGGTGGGGTCATCTCCCCTTTTATTCTTATTTTTTGTGAAAATTTTTCATGAAAATTTTTCATTTTTTGTATAAATTTTTTCATTTTTTCTCCGTTTTGTATAATTTTTTCCTTTTTCCTGGATTTAGGGAGTTTTCTACTACTTTGATCAGCCTTGATCTCCGATACCTTGGCTATTAGCTCGTATATAAATATAATGTGCATGATAAATGTTCATTCCAAGTCTGTCATTTTAGACCTTAATTCTAACCCTAACAGTCCATTGTGATTTTGCAATCCAGTTCTGATTTATGTATTATCATTATCTCATATTCTTAGTCTTCCATGATCGGCTCTCCTACTTGTCTACTGCACAGTTCCCTTTATATGTGTTTGCACCCTCTTTTCCAAAAGTAAAAGCAAAAATGAATAAACTCAAGCGCTACTGGGTGCATCCCTTTGAGGCATGGTAAGAGTTTGGATTGACCAAAAAAAAGCGGGGGAAGAAAAGAATTTGGAATGACAAGTATCCCTTTGAGGTATGAACTATTGGGTGCTACCCTTTGAGGCAATACTGCTATTGGGGAAGCTTGTTTTCCTTGCTAGCAAAATCAATAAGGTAGCTTGTGTCAGTTAAGTGGGATCGAGTTTAATTTTGGTAAGCCAAAGCCTTAGGGTGATGATACACTTGCACACTAGTGTAACACCCTGGGTTTTTTTTTATCCCCTTCGTTAAGCCGATTCATCTTGTTATAAATTAAACTAATATCGATGAAGTCTGCCTGAGTGTTGATTTTATTGAAAGGAATATTAGTATTCTCATTATTATTAGTTTTATTGGCATTAAGGATTATCATCGGGCATTTCATTGAGCAGATTCCCGAATACGATTAAAATGCCGAACCTTGGGAATCATCCTCCCATTTATTGAATCGAACCTTAATATAATCAAAAGGCGAATAATCGACCGATGATTATATTAATGGTTACAGTTTAAGGTTTGAAAATTGGAAAATTGAATTTACGGTACAGTGGGTCGGTGCTATCAGTTAGTAGTAAGAACAAGAGAAAAAAAAGGGGAAAAAAAATAAAAAGGGGCCGAAGCCCCTTCTCTGCGGGGGGAAAGGGTCGCGAAGGGGGGGTTCCTGACCCCTGCCCTGACCCCCACGCACACACACGAGAGAAAGAGAGAGAGGGAGGGGGGATGACCGCCGGCAGGCGGCCGGCGAGGGGCGGCCGACCGGGGTGGTTCGGGCTCTTCCATGGCCGCCGGTCGATGCCTAGTTGGGCCAGAGGCAAGGCAGAGCAGAGGCAGACGCAGGGGAGGGGGGGAATGGTTCGACATGGGGGAAGACTGCCGGCGGTGGCTCGGGCTCTTCCATGGCCGCCGACGGCGGCGGTCCGACAAAGGAGGTGGAGACCAACAGAAGGGGAGTAAGGAATAGACCGAACCCACACCGAACCACTCAAACCGAACCCGAAATGGATCCTCTAACTTGGATTCGAGGTGGGTTTCCTCTTCATTCTATTCGTTTTTAATTTCGATGGAAGTTTATTGATTATAGTTCATTCAGGTTGAATTGGAACTGATGAATTACGCCTAGAATACATATTAATCGCATTGAACAAGTTTATCAGGTATATATATATATATATATGGGTTGTCAATTATGCGAAACGTATTTGAGTTTATAACGACTCATTGGTTGCGTAATTTAACTGTATTCGAATCAGTGAATGGAAACGATATTTGATGTGTTGATTTGAAGTTAGTTTAACGTATTTAGCATCGATTCAAGTTAATTAGTTCATGCATGAAAAAGAATTAAAAACGAAGTTAGTTTAGCATATTTAGCATCGATTCAAGTTAATTAGTTCATGCATGAAAAAGAATTAAAAACGCAGTTAGTTTAACGTGTTTAGCACCGATTCAAGTTACTTAAAGGACCAAAAGCGAAGTCATTTTTAACATGTATCGTTCCCATTCGAGGTAATTCACCAATGCATGCAAATGAATGTGTTTAGCTTCGAAACAAGTAAAGTAGCTGGTCCTTCGAGATGCATGGTATATGTTTAAAATCAACCATCAAGTTACTGTATATAAATAGTAGCTGGTCCTTCGAGATGCATTGTATGTGTTTAATTATGCATTGTATTTGTGTAAAGTGTTGTCTCTCTCTATTACTTGTTGACGCGCTTTTGGTTGAGGTATTATTTATAGAGCTCGACTAATTAAGACCAAGCTTTTGGTTAAGTACATGCAATTAGAGCATGAGAGCAAAAATACAGTTTAAGTTGATAGGTCCTGTTTGATTAGTTTCCAAGCTATTTGAATCCAGGCATGGTCTTGAGTTGTGAATTACAGTATATGTTCCATGATTCATAGCCACTTTCGCGTAGCTTTGATGCATAAGCATGCACGAAGGTTCACTAATAGTAACGCTTGTTGTAATGTTACACCTCATATTAATTTATTGTAATGATACGCTTGTTGTAACGCACCGCTGAATGGTGCTATTTGCTCAGGTAAGGGCAATTCAGTGACCAGCTATACTTTATCGATCATAGGCAGTTTAGTAAGCATGTGCACAGCTGATCGACTATGATTGCTATCATTGTGAAGGATATCGATCAGAAGCTTCTTGAACCTATCCATATATGAGTTCTATTGACTAGTTAGAAACGACGAGGGAATGGATGTCAATGACCCAATACGTACACGGCCTGTGCTCTTCGAAAATTCATATATTTCTCAGCAAAGCAAAGTAACACAAGATTCTTTCAATGAACCAAGTTTCTTAGTGTTTTGTCATATAAACAAGTGACTCCGACCAGTGACCAAGAATTGGGGCTTATGCTCATCAATATACCCGCGCGCGGCGTCAACTCAGGCTTCTCGATCGGCCTGGGGGGTGAGCACCCAAAGTATGATCGTTTCAAAACCAGTGACCAAGCATTGGGGCTTATGCCCATCAATATACCCCCGCGCGGTGTCAACTCAGACTTCTCGATCGGCCTGGAGAGTGAGCACCCAAAGTATGATCGTTTCAAGATGTACATCGACCAAGGGGTTCACTTTCAGATAATAATCGGCAATTCAATTGTACTTACATATTTTCTATCTCCTGTTTACAAAACAAAATATTTCAAATGCGGCCGGCCCAACGAATTTCACATGAAACTTATTTTACTGCATGGGATTGTACGTATTAGGCTTTGGCTCACCATTCCAATGCTTTATCTCGTGAAGCAACGTGCTTTGTGAGCCTCCCGCTTGAGTTTCCTTGTCTTACCAGTAGCTGGTCAATGTTTTCATAGCTCTGCCAATAGGCAGTAGAATCAAAACCATACGTGGCGAAATCTCGTCAATTAGTAGCGACCCAACGGTAAAGAAACTCTCAGATCCTATGAGGGTTTATTATAAATGTATCATGCCAAGGGGACTCCCAGTGCATATGATGGTTTATACAACATTATACTTTTAATAGCCAAACATGTGATTTAACGTAGAGTTCAGTGAAATTCAAATGTTATATTGCTATATTATTGGTTTACTGCCCACATGACGGGATTATATGTTAGTGAAACCAATAAATTTTCATCGTCCGTTGGGTATTGTGCATAGGTTTATGAATTCATAGTTCACGCGAATTAAATGTTCAGTGGCCAATGTTCAATGTGCGATGTCAATGTCCAATGTTCATTGTTTATTATTCAATGTGCAAAGTTGAATATTCAGTGTACTCTGTTTATTACTCAATGTGCAATGTTAACATTCAATGAGTTTTCATGACTGTTTACGTAATAAGCGTCAGGGTCGTAACAAGCCTTATATATATAAAAAGTTTAGCGATGGGTCCAAATACGATTACTCTTGCATTGTGGTTTGAATATCGTTGCAAGGTAAGTGATACTCTTCTAAGGGAAGGAATTATACACGACTTTTGTAGGTATTATTGCACTTTAAAGTATTGTTTTGGGAGAGTGGGTTATCCACTGAGCAATTGTTGTTCCCTTCCCAGGTTTATAAAATATCATGTAAAGGTCGGTCCAAGTAAGCCGAGACGGATTGCTGCTGTCCTAGGAATAAAGCTGCATGCCCTTCATGTGAACTGCAAGTTGTATTGTGACATGTAGTTTATTGTTATATAACTTAAGTCCTTGTGTGCATGTGTTACATATCATCTAGAGTCGTCCCGTATGGCCATGTGAGCCGATCATCGTTTAGCTAAGGTTGTTCATAGTTGGGATGTAACCCCAGTACTCCGGTCGTGTGGACCGTGGAGTTGTACCTTTATTGTTTCATTGTTTTAGTATTGAGCTGCGCTGGTTGGTATGCTCCGGGCGGGTGGCCGGTAGAGCCGTGAACTCCGGCGGGTAGCCGTTGAGTCAGTTTTGTTATTGCGTTTAATTGCAGGGAATTTAATGTAAGGCTTTAAGCCTGGAAAATGGTCAGTTTTCAGGAGAAACTCTGTCCGTTTCGCCCAAAATTTAAAGACAAACGCTAACACTCCTGGCCTTAGGGTTGGGGGCGTTACAGATGGTATCAGAGCAGGGGTCCTGTGACCATAGGTCGCAACCTACGCCATGCATTGCATATCGCTGCTTAAGAATGCTACATGATGAGGTGCTATTTGATGTGCCTTTGTGTACAAATATGCTTTCGTATGGTCGTCATTGTGTCTAGCTAGCAAATGACTCATTCTCTCAAGTGTGTAGCCTAGTCAATGGTATAGTTAAACCGTGTTGTTGCGTATGTCCGTTTTAATGCCAACGCCATTTGGATATGACTTGGATAGTTACGTACATGGGGAGACATCTTTGCATCCTCGCATGTAACCACTGTCATCCTTGAGTCGGCTCAGCGTCATGCTTGTTGTAGCTGTATGGTGGACTAGCCATATCAACCCTGACACACCTAGAAGGGATATGAAAGAGAAAATCTGACAGACTTTGGAATTGTTATGCTACATATCTCACCTCGTGGCTATCTGAGGCAAAGATTGATGCCTTTTCAACATTGGTTATGTACCAACATCAAGTGTAGAACCTCTCCATCTGCACCAAGCATGCCTTGGCCTTTTATGATTACCGTATGCAACCCACGCGCTGTACAGCCTCGACCTATGATTATAAGACCATTGATGTCATTATCTTTATTCTGGATGGGTTTTTTAATGGTCGGACAAACCCCAAGACATACCTGGGCGCTTTGCACAAGAGGATTGTAGTTAAGTATACTCGTATAGATGCCCTTTTGTGCGGCATTATTACTAGGAACTCGTGGTTATGCAGAGTGTACCTAGCGTATGCGCCTATATGAGTGGCTTAACATAGACTCTGGAATTTCGAGGACGAAATTCTTTTAAGGGGGGAAGGCTGTAACACCCTGGGTTTTTTTTATCCCCTTCGTTAAGCCGATTCATCTTGTTATAAATTAAACTAATATCGATGAAGTCTGCCCGAGTGTTGATTTTATTGAAAGGAATATTAGTATTCTCATTATTATTAGTTTTATTGGCATGAAGGATTTTCATCGGGCATTTCATTGAGCAGATTCCCGAATACGATTAGAATGCCGAACCTTGGGAATCATCCTCCAATTTATTGAATCGAACCTTAATATAATTAAAAGGCGAATAATCGACCGATGATTATATTAATGGTTACAGTTTAAGGTTTGAAAATTAAAAAATTGAATTTACGGTACAGTGGGTCGGTGCTATCAGTTAGTAGCAAGAACAAGAGAAAAAAAAGGTTAAAAAAAATAAAAAGGGGCCGAAGCCCCTTCTCTGCGGGGGGGAAGGGCCGCGAAGGAGGGGGGGTTCCTGACCCCTGCCCTGACCCCCACGCACACACACGAGAGAAAGAGGGAGAGGGGAAGGGGGATGACCGCCGGCAGGCGGCCGGCGAGGGGCAGCCGACCGGGGTGGTTCGGGCTCTTCCATGGCCGCCGGTCGACGCCTAGTTGGGTCAGAGGCAAGGCAGAGCAGAGGCAGACGCAGGGGAGGGGGAGAATGGTTCGACATGGGGGAAGATTGCCGGCGGTGGCTCGGGCTCTTCCATGGC
The DNA here is from genome assembly GCA_029747015.1 of Carnegiea gigantea. Classification (NCBI taxonomy): domain Eukaryota; kingdom Viridiplantae; phylum Streptophyta; class Magnoliopsida; order Caryophyllales; family Cactaceae; genus Carnegiea; species Carnegiea gigantea. The sequence goes on from JAKOGI010001401.1 coordinate 202,252, forward strand.
CGCCGACGGCGGCGGTCCGGCAAGGGAGGTGGAGACCAACAGAAGGGGAGCAAGGAATAGACCGAACCCGCACCGAACCACTCAAACCGAACCCGAAATGGATCCTCTAACTTGGATTCGAGGTGGGTTTCCTCTTCCTTCTATTCGTTTTTAATTTCGATGCAAGTTTATTGATTATAATTCATTCAGGTTGAATTGGAACTGATGAATTACGCCTATAATACATATTAATCGCATTGAACAAGTTTATCAGGTACATATATATATGGGTTGTCAATTATGCGAAACGTATTTGAGTTTATAACGACTCATTGGTTGTGTAATTTAACTGTATTCGAATCAGTGAATGGAAACCATGTTTGATGTGTTGATTTGAAGTTAGTTTAACGTTTTTAGCTTCGATTCAAGTTAATTAGTTCATGCATGAAAAAGAATTAAAAACGAAGTTAGTTTAGCATATTTAGCATCGATTCAAGTTAATTAGTTCATGCATGAAAAAGAATTAAAAACGCAGTTAGTTTAACGTGTTTAGCGCCGATTTAAGTTACTTAAAGGACCAAAAGCGAAGTCATTTTTAACATGTATCGTTCCCATTCGAGTTAATTCACCAATGCATGCAAATGAATGTGTTTAGCTTCGAAACAAGTAAAGTAGCTGGTCCTTCGAGATGCATGGTATATGTTTAAAATCAACCATCAAGTTACTGTATATAAATGGTAGCTGGTCCTTTGAGATGCATTGTATGTGTTTAATTCTGCATTGTATATGTGTAAAGTGTTGTCTCTCTCTATTACTTGATGACGCGCTTTTGGTTGAGGTATTATTTATAGAGCTCGACTAATTAAGACCAAGCTTTTGGTTAAGTACATGCAATTAGAGCATGAGAGCAAAAATACAGTTTAAGGTGATAGGTCCTGTTTGATTAGTTTCCAAGCTATTTGAATCCAGGCATGGTCTTGAGGTGTGAATTACAGTATATGTTCCATGATTCATAGCCACTTTCGCGTAGCTTTGATGCATAAGCATGCACGAAGGTTCATTAATAGTAACGCCTGTTGTAATGTTACACCTCATATTAATTTATTGTGATGATACGCTTGTTGTAACGCACCGCTAAATGGTGCTATTTGCTCAGGTAAGGGCAATTCAGTGACCAGCTATACTTTATTGATCATAGGTAGTTTAGTAAGTATGTACACAGCTGATCGACTATGGTTGCTATCATTGTGAAGGATATCGATCAGAAGCTTGTTGAACTTATCCATATATGAGTTCTATTGACTAGTTAGAAACGACGAGGGAATGGATGTCAATGACCAAATACGTACACGGCCTGTGCTCTTCGAAAATTCATATATTTCTCAGCAAAGCAAAGTAACACAAGATTCTTTCAGTGAACCAAGTTTCTCAGTGTTTTGTCATATAAACAAGTGACCCCGACCAGTGACCAAGCATTGGGGCTTATGCCCAATCAATATACCCGCGCGCGGCGTCAACTCAGGCTTCTCGATCGGCCTAGGGGGTGAGTACCCAAAGTATGATCGTTTCAAGACCAGTGACCAAGCATTGGGGCTTATGCCCATCAATATACTCGCGCGCGGCGTCAACTCAGGCTTCTCGATCGGCCTGGGGGGTGAGCACCCAAAGTATGATCGTTTCAAGATGTACATCGACCAAGGGCTTCACTTTCAGATAATAATCGGCAATTCAATTGTACTTACATATTTTCTATCTCCTGTTTGCAAAACAAAATATTTCAAATGCGGCCGGCCCAACAGATTTCACATGAAACTTATTTTACTGCATGGGATTGTACGTATTGGGCTTTGACTCACCATTCCAATGCTTTATCTCGTGAAGCAACGTGCTTTGTGAGCCTCCCACTTGAGTTTCCTTGTCTTATCAGTTACCAGTAGCTGGTTAATGTTTTCATAGCTCTGCCAATAGGCAGTAGAATCAAAACCATACGTGGCGAAATCTCGTCAATTAGTAGCGACCCAAGGGTAAGGAAACTTTCAGATCCTATGAGGGTTTATTATAAATGTATCAGGCCAAGGGGACTCCCAGTGCATATGATGGTTTATACAACATTATACTTTTAATAACCAAACATGTGATTTAACGTAGAGTTCAGTGAAATTCAACTGTTATATTGCTATATTATTGGTTTACTGCCCACATGACGGGATTATATGTTAGTGAAACCAATAAATTTTCATCGTCCGTTGGGTATTGTTCATAGGTTTATGAATTCATAGTTCACGTGAATTTAATGTTCAGTGGCCAATGTTCAATGTGCGATGTCAATGTCCAATGTTCATTGTTTATTGTTCAATGTGCAAAGTTGAATATTCGGTGTACTCTGTTTATTACTCAATGTGCAATGTTAACATTCAATGAGTTTTCATGACTGTTTACGTAATAAGCCTCGGGGTCGTAACAAGCCTTATATATATAAAAAGTTTAGTGATTGGTCCAAATACGATTACTCTTGCATTGTGGTTTGAATATCGTTGCAAGGTAAGTGATACTCTTCTAAGGGAAGGAACTATACACGACTTTTGTAGGTATTATTGCACTTTAAAGTATTGTTTTGGGATAGGGGGTTATCCACTGAGCAATTGTTGTTCCCTTCCCAGGTTTATAAAATATCAGGTAAAGGTCGGTCCAAGTAAGCCGAGACGGATTGCTGCTGTCCTAGGAATAAAGCTGCATGCCCTTCATGTGAACTGCAAGTTCTATTGTGACATGTAGTTTATTGTTATATAACTTAAGTCCTTGTGTGCATGTGTTACATATCATCCAGAGTCGTCCCGTATGGCCATGTGAGCCGATCATCGTTTAGCTAAGGTTGTTCATTGTTGGGATGTAACCCCAGTACTCCGGTCGTGTGGACCGTGGAGTTGTACCTTTATTGTTCCATTGTTTTAGTATTGAGCTGCGCTGGTTGGTATGCTTCGGGCGGGTGGCCCGTAGAGCAGTGAACTCCGGCGGGTAGCCGTTGAGTCAGTTTTGTTATTGCGTTTAATTGCAGGGAATTTAATGTAAGGCTTTAAGCCTGGAAAACGGTCAATTCTTGGGGGAAACTCTGTCCGTTTCGCCCCAGGATTTAAAGACAAACGCTAACACTCCTGGCCTTAGGGTTGGGGGCGTTACAACTAGGCACAAGGATGGATTAAATATTTTCATACCTCGTGAGGTGAAAAGCTGATGTCTGGATGCCATTCTTTGGGATGATGTACCCTGAAATGCATATAATGCTTGTGTACAGACTGATACTTGAGTTACTAGAGGGTTTTAGTTGATCCGATTGTGTACAGTTTATCCCGATGTATATATTGTGTTTTGTCATTTTTATTTTTCAAATTTTGTTTCCTTTTTCTTTGTTTTCCTTTTTGAGATTTTGTGGGTATATCTTCTGCAAACCCTCACGAGACCTTACTCATCCACTTGGAGGAACCAAGGGGTTTAAGGAGCTTGTTGCATACGCTAAATGCAACCGTGATTCCTACAAAAGTAAGTTAGGTCCTTAAGTTAGTTTTTATTTTGTTTTGCTCGAGGAGGAGCAAAAGATAGGTGTGGGGGTATTTGATAGGTGATAAATTATCCTATTTTATGTGCCTCTTTCACCCACTTTTAGCTCGTATAATAATTTAATATTTAAGATTTTTACTTGTTTTATTTATATTTTGTAGGAAATAACTCCAAATCAAGCAAACATCGCGAAAAAGGGCGAAGACGGGACAAAGCGAAGAAAAACTGCAAAAACTGGCAAAAAGGGATGAACCGAGGGCCGAACCACTGTGCCAGAATTTTGGCACGGTCGTGTCCCCGGGGTATGTCGTGCCATTTCGCGATTTTCTATTTAAGCCCTCTTCAGGCGTTTTTGCAAGGGTCGTTCGGGGGTTCTGCTATGTAATTTTTAGGGTAGTTTAGTTTAAGTTTTAACCAATAAAAACTCCATTGAGGGGATTAGATTAGGATGGTATTGAATTAATTTTGGATTCAAGTACTTAGATTTCAAGTTCTTTACTTCAATCCATAAGTCTTCTTCTTCTCTTTCTCTCTATTTCTTGTTTCGTTCTTGTTTTAGATTTTGTTAATTTAGTTCATATATTTGGTTTTGAGTTGATTCAATCGTTTAGTTTTTATGTTTAATTCATGTTCGATTGCTTGTTAGAATTAATTTAGTTTTATGCCTCTTCTCTCTAGTTCTTCCTTGTGTTCTTCGTTAGTTTAGGTTTGAGTTTTTGTATTTTATTGATGATTAGTTGTTAGATTTTGTGGGCTTGGATTGTGATTAGCCTCTTGATGGCCAATTAATCTTGGTTTAGACCTAACCATACCCAATTTATGCTTAGAACTTAGAAGTTTTCCATAACTTTTAATTTAAGTAATGTATAAAATAAGGTTGTGTTATAGGCCTTAAATATCACATAATTTTTAATTTAGATTGAAAAGAAAATTAGACAAAAAAATAAGAAATGTATAAATCGATAAGAAAATTTAATAACTAATAATAAAATGTGATTGCATAAGTGAAAATGATTTGTACATATCATGTAAATTTAATTCATATTGAAAAAGAAATAAATGACCAACTAATTATAAAAAATAATCTTTGGTGGTAAATAAGACATATGGATATAAATAGAATTTTATTAAATATATTTTTTAGAAATAGTTAATTTTACTAAATATTTTTTTAAAAAATAAATAATTAAAATAATTAATATAAATAGCTGATTGAAATAATTAATAATAAATAATTAATAAAAATAGTTAACTGTTAATAGTTATTTGTCAAACAGATCAATGTACATTTATAGTAGTCGTGCGTGACAAATTAACGGAGTTGAATGTTAACAAAGCAATCACGCAAAGCACTCAAGATTATTAGTACTATTTGTCTGCTGACCAGTTGTTTCTCAATGAAATCGGCTTTCCATGCAGACTTTGTACTACTCAACTACTAGAGGACAAGAAATTGAATGAAATGTGGGCTCATGAATAATTAGGATAGATAAAAAGATAAAATAAAATGAGATTAATTAAGATGAATTAAGGTGAATTAAAATTGGTATTTTTTGAGGTGAATTAAAGTAAGTTAAAGTGAATTGAAGTTAGTTAAAATTGGTATATATTTTTACAGTAGATTGAAGTCGGTTAAAATAATAAGAATGTAATTATGTGTGATAATTTATGAAGTTATTGTAATTTTTAGTGCATTTTTTTATAAAATGGTAATTTTACAATTTTATAGCTATCTTTTTGGAAGTTGGAGGCCGGTACAACTTGTCAATTATTTTTAACGATGTGGGTCACAAAATTTATTGATGGCAACCTTTTATATACGAGCTTTTTTTTCATGGGTAAATTTGAAAATATCAACCTCAATCCACTTCAACCCACTTCAACCTACTTTGATATATTTAAACTCAGTTCAACCTACTTCAACCCACTTCTACTATCAACTAAAGTTCAATTTATGACATTAAAAAAATTCAACTTACTTCAACCTACTTCAACACACTTCAACCTACTTCAACCCACCTCACCCTTTTACTCACCCCAATTTACCCACGAAAATAACAGCCGTATTCGAAAAATTCAGATTTAACAAAAGAAAATAGTATGATCATAATTGTTACAAAATATATAAGCAATAGAAATTTGTTATTAATTTAAAAATATAGGAGGTGACACTGATATGTGCTTAAATGTTTTACGTCGTTTAATTTATGCGATGCATTCCTGTAATTATTTCCATATTTCAATGTCTTCATCTGTATCTCACGTTTTGCAATTAGAAATTAAATGATTTCCGAATGTATGAATTTTGAATATGATAAGAAATTATCAAATTTCATACTTGCAGGCGGAATACTTTTTTTTCTAATTTTTTTAGGTTCTGTTTTTTTTGTAGGTCAATTCTAAAATACCAACCTCAACCCACTTCAATCTACTTTCATTATTTTAACCAAGTTCAATTTATAACGTAAAAAAAATTCAATCCACTTCTATGTATTTCAACCAACCTCAATCTACTTCAATCTACCTTAATCTACTTCATTCTTTTATCTACCCTAATTTACTTATAAATTTTCATCATTTTCAAATCATACTAATTTGCAAAAATAATTAAACTACACATGACATTTTACAAATTATTAAAATTATGAATGGGTGAATTGAAGTTGGTTGAAATAGATTGAAATAGGTTGAGGTAGATTAAAGTAAGTTGAAGTGGATTGAGATTAATAAATTTAAAAGAACCTATGAAAAGAACGGGATCTAAACATATCTCAAAGTATTTGCTTGAGTCAATATCTGCTAATAAACTAACTATATTAATACATAAATTAAGAAATTGATTAATTCATCTGCCTGCCACATTAAAACCAGAAAGCAGAACTTAGAACTTAGAACTTAGAACTTTGGAAATAAAAAAAAGCCATTTTATGACCAATTTTGGAAGTTTCCTGTGAACTGCGGCGGCTTCACTTCACCCGTACAAATAGTACCTACTTTAATATGGTGTTAATTAATTAATTAATTAATTAATCAATCAATCTAACATGCCAAATTGTGGAAGTTGAAGAATACGTGGGGTTTTGGTTTTGTCAAAAAGCTAGGCGCATTCCAGGGTTTCCGGCTTCTAACGTAATTGCCTGCTCTACTTTATTTCTTCGGAAACGTTCTTTGCCCGAGTGACGCACCCACTTCTGCCTAACTCCCAAATACGTCAAATCAGGCTATCTTTTAATAAGTGAGGCTTTGCACACATAACACATACCAGGTTTAATTTCCTGTTTTTCATTGTATTATTCTTTTATAATTTATTTAAAAAACAAAAAGTAAATTCTGATGAAGAAGTTTAAAAAATTAAAAGAATTGAAATAACTCAAAGAAGTTTATGTAAACGTAAGATAACCATTTGACTGGTATTAAAAATTAAGAAATAATTAAAAATATAATTTAATGGTGGTTGGTGTTGATTATTTTAAAATATTAATAATAAATACTGATAACGAGTGCAAAAGAGCAGTATCTTAATAATTTATGTCTCTAATGAGAATATGCGATCGTCCCATTAAATAACAAAAAAATCCAAAGTGTTTTTACTGTTCTTTTTTGGTTGTTAGAAAAGCGTCCTGCCCACTGGAAACTGGGAGCGGTAGGAATGCGGGTGGCCCGTCCATGGTTTTATTATGCCTGCACGAGGGAGGTTTTATTTCTTTGGCCATCGTTTACGCATATCATCACATCCATCATTGTCAGTTGTTCCCCGTCCTTTTTCATTCTCTGCTCTTCGGATTCCCTCGCTCTCATCTGCACTAAATAAAGATCACGATGTGTCACATCTGAATCAAATCTATTTACATTCAAACCTCTTTTAAATTTTTTGCACCTAAACTTAGATCTATCTCAGATTCTTTGAGCCTTAAAAAAAGGACCTAAACTCAGCCCTAATAGATCTTTTGCACCTAAACTTAGCTCTATCTCAGATTCTTTGAGTCTAAAAAAAAGGACCTAAACTCAGCCCTAATAGATCTAACAGATCTACAGATCCTAAATAAATTCTAACTATTTTTTATATTAAATATTATTTTTTTATATATCAACACCAATTATCAGATTATAAAGACAAATAATCGAGTTTAGAAGGTGTAATGTTTAATTAAATAACAGTCCCGTAACATGTACCATAGTTAAGTGTTCATACCTATATTTTACATATCCAAAATAATGTTTTAATACAAATCACAAAGACATAGACTATCAAATTTTAAACGAGCGTAATAAAATAGTTTTCCTTTTACGATCGACAGAAAATAAAGTGGCTTTAGGGTTTACTAATTTGAGTTACTTTAACTAATTTTCTTTGTCACATTTTTTTCAAAAAAATTAATAGGTCTTAAATAGATTTCATGTTGGGTCTAGATTTGAATTCTTTAGACACAGACTCAAACACGACTCACACCCCTTAAATTCAGACCCGCTTAAGAGTCATTAAATCTCAAATTTCAATAGATTCAGACCTTCTAAATTGGGTTGGATCTGATAAATTTAAATCAGATTCAGGACACACTAATATCCCTAGACACCACCTTCCCTCTTCTGTTCTTGAACTTTAGGCTCCGTTTGGCCTTTAGAAAATTTAGTGAAAAGAAAAATTGAAGGAAAAAATAAGTATTTTTCTATTGTTTTGAATTGAGGAAAAAAAATACAAGAATCATATCATATATATAATATAAAATTAAATGAATTGAATGAGCTAACGGTATTTTGACAAGTGTTAAGTTTCTATTGGTTTTGTATGATTATTCTTTATTTAGTTAATTTAGCTATCATCAATTTATTTCCCACATTCAAGTATCAATATTAAATGATTATTTCTTTATTCAATTATTTTAACTGTTATGAATTGAAAATAAAGGAAGATTATAAATATAAAATGTAATTTTAATTAGTTGACAAATAATAAATGAAAAAATAATAATTTAATGTACCCTTTAAAAATTATCCGCACATCATTATATTCATTTAAACGTTAATCAAGTCAATTTGATTATGCAAGATGTGTATTCTAAGACAATGCAATTACTGTTTTAAAATATCATCAACTATTAATAACTAGAAAATTCAGATAACTCTCCAGCGTAAAATGCTTGCACTTAATTGTTTTATAATTATCGTAATAAAGAGTAAAATTTAGATAAATGAAAAAATAATAGTTATTAAACAAATAAAAGTGAGCGTAATATAATACAAAAATTTAATCTGCAAGCTTTTTTTACTCTATATGATAATTTCATAAATTATTATGCATATTTTTTCAATTATATACGTACGTGAGTTATATGAGCAAAATAAAAGTCATAAATTCATTCTCCAACTTAAAACAACTACGTATAGATTATACGTTCATTTTATGTGACTATTTTCTTAAAATTTATGCAGAATCTAATATTTAAATCATAAACCAACAATCTTGAAATACTATCTGAAAAATTAATATTTAAATTAATTAATTATCATAATTTTATTAATACTTATTTTAAATTTTTATTTATTTCAATAATTATTGTGTGTTATAGTATATTTTAAATGTCAATAGTGATAAATTATTTTTACTTCATTATCATTAGATAAGTATTAACAAAAACCCATGCGAAGCATGGAATTCATCCTAATTTTGATAAGAAATTTGAATGTTGATGAAATATTTGAATCATATTGATGTCATCTAAATAATGTGAGATTGGAGGAGGTTGAAAATTTTCCTTAAACTTTCCTCACAATTTTATGAGAAAACTTTTATCACTTGATCTAACAATTTTTTCACTTAACTTTCCTCTATATTTTTTCCTTTGTGATTTTCTTTAAACTAAACACAAGAAAAAATAATATATTCTCAAATTTTTTCTTTTCTACCAAATTTTTCAATGTCCAAATAGAGCCCTAAACTTCATAAATAATCAATACATGACAACAATTATCAGGGTTTGATCACGTTAATAAGGGGATTCTAAAGTCAATGTGTTTGGAATTTTCTTCTTTCAAAAATAGACATATTTTGTTTTCAAAAACTTTTAAAACAAGGAAAATTTATAAGGTAGGCATTTTTCAAAAGAGGGGCAACAAACTCATATTTTTCCCAACAACTTGGTGTTCATTTTGGAGGGAAAGTGAAGTTGGGAAAAATATATGTCAGGTTGAAAAGACGAGAATGCCCTTGTTTAAGTGGGGGGTTGACTGTCAAGGTAGGAAGAGAGAGAGTGAAGTAGTTAGGAGAGAGAAATGTGGAGGTCTCTATGAAGCACTTAGGAGAGAGAAATGTGAAGGTGGTTTCTCTAGTCACAAAACGGAAGACATAGAGCAAGAGTGGGCCTTCTTTAGCAGGAAAAGCGTGAGGAAGAAGAGGAGCTAGCACAACAAAGGGAGGAAGAAGAAGAGCAATGCACAGTGGAGGTGACTTGAAGGTACGTGCTTGTAAGAATGCATGGTGAATTGAAGACAGAGAGCAAGAGTGAGGTAGCGAGAAAGAAGAAGAACAGAACTAGAAGAGGAAGAGAATAAGGAGGTGGCACTGGTCCTTGCAAAAACGCATGGTGGAGTGAATTCAAGGTATATGCTTGCAATTAAGTGAAATTTGAGAAGAAATTTGTAGATCTAGTTTGAATGGTTAGTGTAGGTGGTGATGAATGTGGCATTGTGTTGTATGAATGTCCCAACAATGGGGGAATTTTTCCTTCATTTCCATGGTGTTTGGGTTAGGAAGGGTGTGCAAGGGTGAGCACACGAGCATGCATTTTGGAATGCACAGCAAGGTTAATATGTCAGCCATGGTAGACAGTGGACTTAGGTGAGGTATACATTATAAGTAGGTGTAATGCCTGGTATGATAGGGACAATAAACACAATAACCTAACTTCTCATCCTAAGAATGGGAGGACGTAGTGTGACAGTGATGTGGTGCATGGGTATAGGTAGGCAGGGAGAAGTAGCTGGATAAACGGAACCCACGACGCAGTAGGTGGTGGTAAATTGTGTGGGTGTGTATATATGCCACAATAATACTGACTATGCAGCGGGAGGTGGGCACGTTGTTGTGGTGTACATGTGCTAAGATTGGAATGTAGGGAGGGTGGGGTGTGATGGGAGAAATTAGGTAGTGAAAGTTTGCATATGTGTTGTGGCCGGTAGAGAGACTTGGGTAGCAATTTGGGTATTTGTTTTGGGGTGGGGGGAGGGTGAGGGTAACAGATGTGGGTAGATCAGGGGGTAGCTAGTGAACACTGTAGCATTGGTTACCATGTGCGTGTTGAGGGAATACCATCGTAGGCATAGTGAAGTTGTTGGGTAAGATGGTGGGGACAGTGGGTGGGACAAACTGATGTAAATGTGATGCACCAATGCTGGGTACGAATGGAGTACATAACTAAATATTTGCTTCATCTAACATGCAGGGTACAGGTTGCAACCTTTACCATTGATTAGGAAGGGGATACAACGTGCTAGTTGAGAGGATGTTAACGAGCAATGGATGCGAACGCCACAGTAGCTGGAGAAGGTGGGAGGGGGAGGGAGATAGTTATGTATGTTTTGTGGGGGGGAATGTTGGCGGAAAGTGGAGATGGAAAAGTTACATATGAGGGTGGGTCGAGAAAATGTATGGAGGTGAAGGAAGGAATGGGAGTGGAAGAACTGATGAAAATGGTGGGGGAGATGACAGGGAGTGATATGTTAGAGGAAAAATTATGGTATAGTTTAAAATATGATAGGGAGATGTTGGTGGCAGTTGAGGGGGACAGCGATATGAAGGTGATTTTCAAGGGCAACGACGAGCATGTGTAAATGTATGTGGCTAGGAATAATGGTCCAGTGAGGCGAGCACAGAAGAGGGGTGCTATTTGCGAAGGAAGAGCGCAAGATTGTGGTGAAAGCAAGCAAATAGGCAAAAGTGGGAGAAAGCGCGATGATGGTGTGGAAGTGGGTGAAGAAGGCGACAACAACCAAGTAGGAGTAAAACGGTACGACTTTGATAAAGATGTAATTGTTGTACTCCGCTAATCATTTACAGGTGGCGAAACTACAGGTCGTTGGGGAGCGAAGGAGGTGAGTTGCTGGTGAGCAGGTTGTGACTAGGAGGGAATACAATTAAAATGTTAGATGATGATGAGATATCTGTGGCGTTGGAGGATGCAGGTGATGAAGAAGCAACAAAGGAGGATGATGCAGGTGATGAGCAAGCAGCTGAGAAACGATGTGTTGATGGGAACAAAATGAAAGGGTGTGCTGATGGGAATGATGTGAATGATAATGTGTGGCCACATTCTAGTATACAAGCCTGAAGTTATCATCGTAAGCTGAGCATATAGAAGAAGTTGATTAGGGGGGAGGGACAGATATTTCAATCTGTGGAAGCATTTAGGCAAATGGTATGCAAATATGCGATCGTGAACCACTTCAACTATTAGTTTGAGAGGAATTGCAGACAAAGAATTGTGGTCCGGTGTAACGCTGATGGCTATCCATTCTACATATGTGTTAGAGGTGGGAAGAACACACATGTGATGTCATTGAAAGACTTTAGAGGGCAGCATGTACACAGTGTTAGGAAGCAATGTCAGATGGGTATCTGGGGCAGACGTCATATCAGAGTGGAACTTCTAGCGCACTTCATTGAGGGTAAGGTGCGATTATGTGTTGACTACTCTCTGAAAGACATTATGCAAGATCTGGAGTTGGAGTTGGGGATTCGCCTGACATATATGCAGTCATGAAGGACGAAGGAGTTCGTCTGCATGATAGTGCTTGGCAAGCCAACGAATCATTACAAGTTGCTCTCTTGGATGTGTGCGGCGATCGTGAAGGCGAGCCCAGGATCAGTCGCAGTGTGTGAGGTTAACGAATGCAGGTTTTATAGGATGTTTGTGGCATACGCTACCAATGTAAATGGCTTCAAGCTCGGGTGCAGGCTCGTACTATTTGTTGATGGAACCCATCTGAGCGGACCTTACCAGAGGACTATGTTGGCAGCCTGCGCATTGGATGCGGACAACCATCTCTTCAACTTCGTGTACGCCATTGTGTGTGGGGAGAAAATTGAAGAGTAGGTGTGGTTCTTGAAAATGGTTGCTCAGTGTTTGCGGGTCTGAAGCCGGTCATAATGTTGGACAGGCACCCGATAATTCTGCCTGCAGTGGCATAAGTGTTTGGGAAAGAGTACCATAGGTACTGCCTACAACACTTAACTGAGAACTTCTTGAAGGAGGCAGCTAAACATGGCATCCGCAAAGAAGCGACAAAGTAGATAGTGAAGGAAATGTTCTATAGGGTTGCCTACGCACCAACAGTGGGGGAGTACAATGTCGCATTGGATGAGTTGAGGTGCTATAAGGCAAAGATTGGAGCTTGGGTGGAGGGCAACGAGCCTGAGCAGTGGGCTGTATCGAAGCTTACTAAGGAGAGATGGGGTCAGATGAACAATAATGTGATAGAAAGCTGGAACAATTGGATGCGCCGTTTACGTTCGATGCTTGTGCCTTGGCTTGTTAGTGGCCACCTAGAGAAGCTTCGTAAGAAGATGGACAAGCACAAGACCGAGACTCTAAAGTGGAAGAATGGGGTGGGGGAGAGGATAGAGCAGAAGTTGGAGGACACTTAAAAAAAAAGGTTGTATTACAGCTGTAGAGTGTTATAGTTTGATGTTAGGCGAGTACAGCATCGAGTTGACCAACAACCGTCGATTAATTGTGAAGCTGGGGCAACACACTTGCACTTGCACTTGCAAGTAGTGGCAGATGCGCGACGTTCCATGCTATCATACTCTGGCTGTGATAGCAAAGGCCAACCTATGGTTTTATGACTACGTGCACCCCATTTATAAGACAACAACACAGGATGTCATATACAACCAACTTGTACACCCTATGGAAACGCACGACATGGGAATAGTGGATGGAAAGACGGGGCTTGTATTTGGTGGGGAAGAACTGGATGAGGACTACAACCGGTGAATATTACCTAATGGCCGACATCCAGGTAGGCCGCCTTCAAAGCCAAGAGAGTCTCAAACCTAGGACAAGAAAGTGCAGAGGTGCTAAAATTGTGGCAAAGTAGGCCATACAAGGCGCACATGTCATAATCGTAGAGCTGATTTCGATGCAAGTTATAAAGGTGATGTTGTCAAGGCTGATGATCTTTTTGATGGTTCGTATGCAGCACAGGTGGCTCAGACATGAAGGTACGGTTCACTGCATGTGATGTACATTATTTTTATATCCTGTTATTCACAGGTTATTGTCTTTGCAGGTGGTGGTGAGTGCACGGAACCGGTACGTTAGACTCAAGTGCAGGATGTATGGCACGCATCAGTGTATATATACACCCTGAAGCTGCAAACTTGCATTCATGATCGCAGTTCGTAAACAGTGGGTTCCGCATCAGTTGCTTGTGACATGTTCAACTGTCCACTCCATACTAAGAACGTGGTTGCCTTACTACAGTACATTTTACAGCATATGCGAAGGTGGTGTGCACCACATCGATGCAGTATTGTGTGTATCCCGGGCCTACTGCAGTGATTCCCCCCACCCCGCTGGCACACACCCACTGCGCATGCAATGAGTACCACGGCAGAACACTGTGTCAAACACGGGTAGACATATTTCTGTGCATAACAAACAATGTTATGTGTGTTACATGTGTCATAATGACTGCTAATGTGGAGGATGGAATTTAGCGTATGTAATGTTGGTACAATTGTTCGATATGTTTTGTAATTTGATGGAAAGGCAACGGAAATGTGAAATGTGGTGTCGCCATACCAAAAGCCTATGACGCTTATGCAACATGGGAAGTACGTCATTGAAGAAGTGCATGCGCCATCAGATTATGATCTTGTGGCGTACATCTTTGGGGGGTACGCGATAATGTCAGGTTTGTGAACGTTTAATTGTGTTGCGCTTGTGGTTGTTATGAACCAAATACGATAGTTGCGTTTTGATGATCATATAAAAAAGAAAGGGTTCATTTGTGATGCGTTGAACTCATATTACAATGGAAATATATGGTTGATGACCACGTGAACGAATACCTTGAATAGGCATGAGATCACTGTTGTAGTGGAAAAATTTAGGGTGACCATATTTGCCAAAGGAGACGGGTCTGTATATGTTTGTTTTCGTTGCCGTTTATGACATGGGTTAGCTTGACGTATAGATCTCCGATCCCATTGCACTTCCCCGCGTATATGTTACTATAACCCGACCTGACATGTTCGGCACCCCAACTGTGACATGCAGGACCCCACGGCGTCTTGGTTGTTAGTGGAAATGAATTAATGCGGTATGCGTTGTGCACCTCTTAACGACACGCTTTATTCAGGTTAACCACTGAGCCGACCTATGTACACCTAGGTAAGCCCTGTATAGGAGAGGTGCACGTACCGGTTAACCACATGGGTGATGTATAGTGGGAGTGGGGTGGGGTAGGAGGGGGAATGGAGCTGTGTCAAACATAATGTGTGGCAGTCATAGTTCGCATACGCAGAACTAGACTGTTGGGTTAAAGGAAGCGATTAACACTGAATTACGACGATGGGTGTGTGAGCGGAGTTGCTCAAAGGTTGCATTCATGTAAAAGGGGGGCCATAAACATAGATAGTCTTAAAGTACACAACGCACAAATAGGTCAGAAATGGATGATAGACATAACACTACATAGGACAATGTTTGGAACACGAGCAAGTACCGGTACTGATGATATGAGGCAGACTGCTGCATGCGAGAGTCGTGCGACATTTATACCTGTGGACTTCGCATCATTATCGAACTCCCTTCACCAATTGACAATAAGGTTAACACATATGCATCAAAAGTAGTATAAGTGCACTGTTTAATGTAGTATTGCAGATAATGCAACGAAGTTTGCATAGGTCACGTGCACAAATTGTCGACACTTGCCTTTACCACAAACATCGCGTGCGTGTCTTCAAACTTGTGGGCACCAAGAAACACCTTTGATGACTCCTAGAAAATACACACACCATCGACAAAGCCGATGGGGGCTGTAAACCCGTGGTCTATTCCGTTCTTCACAGGATCTCCTTGCCATTATCATATCCGACTCTAATGTTCGTCACCACATTACGGCAGCCCTACTGACTGCAAGGAATCCCCTTAAGTTCGGCAGGAAATGATGCGCGTGCAATGCCTCTACAGTTCCAAACGACAATGCGAATGTTGGCACTGGAGTAGTCCGGAACGCGTGGTGAGATGCTGACACGGTTGTTGGTTGCTACCATGTTCACCGTGTACACAATGACATTCCCCTCTTCAATGGGGGCAGACATTATGGCGATTTGAGGTCCATCACGCCCCTTTAGTAGGATATGCAGGTACGTGTCGTCACTCCATCCATAGTAATTGTATGATAACATGAACTGTGAAATTTCAAACGTCCGACGGGAGCGAATGATGGTCTTGGTATGGGCTCTATGTCGAACCCTTCAACCACACTGTTCTCCTTCGGCGGTTCGGTGTACTCATAAGAGGGTTCGACCATCACGCCAAGCGGTCTGCCGCTTGCGTCCAGTCCACTGCAAACAAAACTCAACTACTAGCGGAATTTTGCGCTGCCACATGTGCGCTAAATGGCAGCATGCATCTTAAGTTGCGCAGTGTTGTCGTGTAGCAATATCAATGTCCGTCAAATCGCACCAGGCAGTCCATAAATGACTGCAGGGTCAGGTTGTCGATGGGGCCAAAAGTAGGTCCATCCATCCAACCAATAGGAGGGAGTATATCTGCATTACTCGGGGGGGGAGGGTGGGTGGCCACCGACATTATTGTTCATATCTACAATGCAGGCGTTCTCCAACTTGCTTTCCGCTGCAGATAATGGAAGTTTGCAATCTATGCTCCACTCTTGGGGCATACTAATGTATGAGTACCCCATCAACTCCAGCCAACCACCTCACACCAACTTTATAGGTGCATTGAAGTTCCTGCCACACATAATTCACTCATTTGGTGTCCGTACTAGGTGACTCCACAAGCATACAATTCGCACCAACATTGGTATACCTCATTTAAAACTTCGATGTACACAGGTATCCGGACACGTCTGCCATGGTACACAGACGTAAATAGCCCATGAGGGGGGTGCCTTCTCTGCCTTAGTTCGTTCAATAGTGTTCACCCTAATGTTATGGGCCCACTCAATGCATGTGTTTACCACTTCACTCTCCTCAGTTACCTAGGTACACTTTCGTCTAAGGTGTGGTATACTGGGCCCCATACATGTGAGGGTTTGCATAGGACGGTCTTTGATTAACATTTTCCTCCCATAGGTTAGACGCAACTTGCATAATATTAAAGAGTGTGAGGAGTATGTGGTGGTGAAGCAATTATGGTTATCACTAACCCTCATTTACTTGGCTTCAGTGGAAGTTTCCAATCAAAATTTTAAATAGTAAGTAACTACCCCCGTTCACTCTATCATACACTCCCCAGTTTGACTAAGCAGCAGACACCCTCCAGAGAGAACATGGCAGGCTCCTCAAGGAGCTTGTACAGTCATGGGTCAACCGGATCGGGGACCAACCAAAGTTATTTCGACATCGGGGAGAAGTACTACTGCTACTGTGGGTTGGAAAGCTGCGTTTTTGAAAACGGATGACAACTATAGGTGTCGTTTCATGGCGTGTTTGCAAGAGGTAATTTTCCAAATTTTATTACTTCTGCGTCAACCGCATTTCTCTGCATCCCAATGCATAGACGCTTACCCCCCTTTGTTTTCATACCCAATCCCCATCCCATCAATTGCGAATGAACATGTATGCCCGTTCCTGAACGTGATTGACCCTGACTGCCTAAAGCAAGCAAGAGATGTCATAGACGAGCTTGCGGAGGAGGTCCGTCAGGTGCATGATATGATTCGAGTTGAGCGAAATGACACCACTTCATGGAGGATGAAGACCGGGTGTTCAATATGAAACTTCACGCTGAGCTCCACATGTGGAAAGGAAGTTCACTATCTCCGTTGTTGTCAACTTACTGCTGATTGTGTGGATCACTACAACTTGGTCGTTCTGAGGCCCACGCCTGGTAGTGGTCATGAGGTTGAGTGCAGACCCTGTTGTAGATGGGATGGTAACGTTCGTTGGTACCGGACGAATAAGTCATATATTGTGGTCTTACTACCGTGCCAAACTTTTGCTCATTAAATCGTCCCAAACATGTTGCTTATATAAATATGTGGCTTGACGCACTGCTTCTCCTTGTACGAACACATTTAGTTGATAATATGAAAAACATGTGTTATGTGCAAGCTCGTTTATATGCCTGTTTGTGCTCATTGTCCTCCATAGCTGTATTATTCACATTTGTAACAATTGTTCCAATTTTTGTTTTCATCACACTTTCGCCTCTGTTATTAAGTTCCCTGTGTCACGTGTTTAAGTTGGGTACCTCAATCTTACCATGACAACATGTCCGGGCTTGGGGATTGCGTGTCCTCACTTCACTGAATTACAAAAACGAATTTGAGTATTTTCAAGGACAACCGCACCATGGTCGCCTTAGTACGTATCTTGGAGAAAGGCTTCGTTACTTAGTATTAAATACCACTACATCAAGTAAATTGAGTCACACATGGGGATTAGGTGCAAAAGAGGACCCAATCACCATGGTCCACGTTCTTCCAGTCAACGCCTTCTCAATTGGGCGGGAGGGTTATGGGTACTCCATAATGGTGGGACCCTTATTAATTCTCCACTACAAATGAAGTGCACTTTCTGAAAAGGGGTTAACGTGGCCTGTTGTGCATCGCATATCACGCACAATAATTGCATAGTTAGGTGGGAGAAAGTGGCGCCAACTTTGCATTGTTACCCAACTCCTCACAGCTCCATGTCACTATAACTGCATCCACTGTGGGCATTAAATTTCCGTCTCCCATGTCTGTTCCCCTACAACCATCACACAAAGGGGACCTTCAATTTCATGATACACAATGAAGTCGGGCTGCTATGGTTGGCCAACTAAAATATGATGTCGCTTCTCCTATTAAATGCAACGCTCCACAACCGGGATTACTCCGCAGGGTGAACTGAGTTTGTGCTACTTTGTGGTTGTGGATTGCCCACTGACTATGTGGTCGACGCTGACGTACCTGGCAAGCGTCGATCAACTTGTCGTGAGGTAAAATTTCACAACCTTACACCTACTTTGTGTGCCTTCCATTTGGCCATGTACTTCTAATTGCCCAATTTCGGGTCCTCCGCAGAGAATTTGCAATCTGATGTATGGTTTACACGGAGTAGAGCAAGGGAGAATAAGGCCATTATCATTTTGAAATTGCAACTAAATGTTAATAAGCTCAAGGTAGTGTGTTGGAGACTGGCCTGCAACTGAGATCATCCGAGGAGTCACACATGCAGTTGACTCATGACCTACGCGCTGTGAAGCGGTCTACAACGACCTGGATGTTGACAACTGCAACATCCATGCTTATGTACTGTCTCTGTTGCTCCACATGGTGCCTGATAAAGGGTTGCCCATCCCCACTTGGGTGTTTGCTTTTTTTTGGGTGCCTTTGTTTCCATTCCCATCGGCAGTATTTTGTGTCGTGATGTACTTTTTAGGCAACATTGTATTATTTTGGTTTATGTACATAGGGGCCGCAACATGTGGCGTAGAGAAGATGTTGTTGTCGTAATTGCAATGTACGACACAACATGTCTTTGTTGAACATGTCAGTGTAATGTTCTTGTTATGCTGAGAAGGCCTCAGTCCGTACGTGTGGGGCCTCCGTAGGAGGCGAAAATGGGAAACACCATTAGGGAAGATAGTGCTTTAAGGCATGACCATTCACAGGAACCGTCTTTTTGCTCTAATGTGGTTCGTGTCCATTTACGTATTGGTACATCACTCAGTAATGGAAGTTCGTATATATAAATACAAATATATATATGTTTATGTAATTATGGTCCAAACACCTGTTTTGCTTGTTTCCATGGTATCCTAAGGGTAACTAAATACCTACATTCGATGTTGCTATGCTGGCATAATTTGTGCAAACAACGATACGAACCACAGTAACTTACCACTAAACCCCCCACTGCATACCGGGTACACCGTATGCATGGTTGTGGTCAACGGCGTCCGTCCTCGCCAACGCATCCGTCATGGTGTGCCTAGGTAAACTATATGATTTTGTGTGGTGGACTTCAACGCCACGGTAACTGCGAATCCACTGTGGTTGTCACTTGTGGGTTACGATTCTGTTATTTGTCCAATAGAAACCGGTAAATATTACAAATGATTACCAAATATACATGCCAACTGCATGGAAACGTCAAGGGGACTGGGGGAAGTTCCTAATTATGCCCCACAGCAGGTCGGCCAGACATTTGTCTCGAGTGCGTGCATATCATCCTTTGTAAAGCACAGAGTGTCTTCCTGGAGCGGCCAGTACGTCCATGCACATCATTACGAACACACCGCAGTCGTAGCCACTACAAAACCACAGTCAAAACAAAACGCAAAAGTAATGCAAAGTCGTTCGAACATGTAACGACCAGAGAAAATGTCTACGGAGAAGGGGCTCATGTTGTACTTGGTCTGTGTGGGGCACTTGGGTAAACACAAGCCATGCAACAATGACTGTGCATGTGTCCACTTTCATCGGGGACACTGACGGCAACTTTTTGCAACGTGCAGACACATACATTAATCAGTTAGAGGTGGCATGACATGGGAAGAATGAGAATTGTGAAGAGGCGTACCGGCTCGTGTCACCAATGCGGCTCGTTGTGGTTGTTGGTCAGGGCAATTGGGGGGTAACGAATCGTACACCGCAAACTGTCTGCGCCGGAGATCGACAAACCATAAGTAGCCAGTGCCGCGCAACGTCATCGTTATAACGGCACTGACCTGCAACAAGATTGTTAGGTACAGTGAACAATAGCATGTGCACAACGTCTTATGTCTGTGGGGTGGACGTTGGTGTGCTTACCTGTTCAATCGTCGGATTGAGCTGTGTGTTGATGAGGACATCTAAGCTCTTCCCGTCCGGTGATAGTTTCCACTCTATCGGACATGTCCACATAGTGACGAGGTTCGTTAGTGTAACCAATCCCACACCAAGTTGGGGTTGTCATGGAAGTGTACGGTACGCAACCAAATGGGGTTGAGGTAGGGTAAACGAATCATACTAACTGATGCGTCTTCAAAAATATTGTGAGTCGATAGTACTTGGGGTGTGCAAACAATGTCATATCTACGGAGGAGGACGCTGTAGTGGTCAATTGCGAATCCATTTATGCAGAACTTCCCTGCCTTGTCCCCTAGATCTCTGCGAGGGATGACCTTCCACCAACCCCTTCACGTCGAGCGCACAAATGCTTTGCGCCCCTGCTACATCAACTATCGTTCCCTACACATTTCATACACATATGTTCCTAGTTACGACACCAGCCGCGGGGGGAAATGTTGCCCGAATGGAGATGGGGTGGGGGAATGGTGGAATTTAACACCATCTGGGTTACTGTCGGGTTGGGGTCACTAACTAGTCCGACAAGGTCCTGAACGACTTACACCGATCCGCACCGAAGACTATAGCTTGCGTCCTCCTTCCTAAGGGACTGAGCAAGTACCTTCAGATAGCCTACATGACAGGAACAACGCGTTTAGAGTAACAGTACCGCAAACACTAAATGTGAATGAAACACATACACACACAGGGCAAACACAACATAAGGAACGTACACCGTTGCCAAAGGTCGGCTGCGTAGAACCAGAAGCAACCACATCACTTCCCCTGCGCGAACGCTTATTATCAGTTATCCTTACCCGTCCGTACCCCCACTTGCGAACCACGCATCGGTACACTGTGCAATGCCTAACACAATTCCAAGTTAAGTGCACAACGTCAACCACACAGACTCTTCAACCTGGATTACCCCTTCACGACAGCAGTGGGAAGGGGCCGCACACAACGACTGCGTATAGTGTGCCACACCACAGGTTTTCGCTTACGAAATTAATGTAGTTAAGTGTATATGTATATGTGTGTGTGTGTGTGGTATATATATACATACACATGTATATATAAGTGTATATAAATGTTCAGAGATGTGTATATATGTATATGTCAATGTATAAATGTATACATTTTGTACTGGGAAGTCGCAGGTGGACAGTGCAAAATCGGCACTCCACAAAGGTGAAAATGATTATACATTCCTGCAATTCCTATTATGATGCTACCACTACGTTGCTACAGAACCATGTGCCTACCGTTGTAGGACTCCTGATGATAATATTCTCACATCCCAATACATGTACGTATGTATACATATGTAGACATGTTCGTATGTATGTATGTGGGTGCGTGCGTTTGAAAATGTTACCCTGTACCTGAATCAGTTGTCGGCGCCGACATCACCAAGGGGAGGGGTGGGCACACAGTGATTGTGCCCGGCGCAATGGCAGAAGTGCGATCGACGGCCTCAACCTCCTCATTCCCTCCATCCTGCACACACATCACGAGGGAAGGACGTGCACTGGAGTATGTCAGACATATATGTATGTGTGTTGCTGCAATATATGTGTATGTGTACATGTTCGTATGAGCATGTGAGGGAGAATGTGAGAATGTAGTGCAAGTACACAGGGCATGGTGTGGACCGTACCTGCCGCAGGTCGTGCATGTCCCCTGTCTGTACATCGGTCGCGCTCTCGGGCGCCCCCATAGGCTGCGATGGAAGTTCACTGTCAACTACGCCCAGTAAAGCACTCAAGTTCTGAATGTTGTTCTGCTGCAGCACCATAGTAGGACAGACACGGTCAGGTGATGTGGCCACTAAAGGGACATCTGCACGTGTTTGCACAACTTTGCACGCATGAACTTCTGTCATGTAAACGACTCCAAATGTGATAGACACAACTGCTGCACCCGATAAGAAGTGTACCTGGTAGTGTGCAGCCGTCCACAGGATTTTCGATCGGCGAGCTCGCGCGCTGATGTACCCCGTGTTGCAGAAATGTTGTTAGCGAAGGTCCTCCCAACAGAGTACAACAAGTGTGGAGGAAAGCGAATAACTGTACCTGAAGCACTTCTGTCAACCCATGTGCCGCCTGAAGAAGGCGCGCTTTTGGGTGCCTCAACTGACTGCCCCTTATCATCCAGGTCTAACACGGTGAGGAACACACTTAGATCATCTCCTTGCTGTTG
>JAKOGI010001401.1:230000-244342 GCA_029747015.1 Carnegiea gigantea
GCAACCATCTCATTTGCCCCCTCAAGTTGCATGGCGTCACCGAAGGGCTCATGCTCTTGTGCATCTTCAGCGCTCCCCACTTCTGCAGTATGGAAGTTGGTATGGAACGAATACCTGTCATCACCCTGTAATGTACTCACTCTTCTATCACTTGCGTACGCGCTGCCTTCACCATCTCCATCGGCGCACTGGAGCCTTCAATTTGCATACCTCCCGGGAGACTGTCCCCCCGGCCCCTGCCCATAAGCAATGCCCTCATATATTTGAACTCATTCTTTGTGGCAGCATGGGCGACCCTCTCCAACGTTAGTGCCTCTATTACTGTTCGCAGTGCCTCCCTCGTCCTTCGGAGGTGCTCCTCAATGCTTATAATACGCTGCAACCATAAACGGACCACATTTGTCAAACCCACACGAAGCATGTGTCAATATAGAAGTACAGTACGTAAAATCCACACGTGACCTGCCACAACGACTTCAACACATGTTTGCCTTACCTGCCCAAGTCCCTATGACTGACTTACGCCATAACTACCCAGGACCCCTACTCCCATTGCAAATAGGGTGACACGTCACACCATACTCTTCCACACTTATATGCAACTAACTCAGTATTTGTATCCCCACTATTGCACCTCATTATCGGTCCATGCACATATGTTTGTTCCGTACCTGTGCATCCTCCACATAGGCGTTGAAATCTTCTATTTCACTAAAAGCCTTCACTATTGCTTCCCTTCTCTCCAGGTTCCGCACCTCAAGGTAAGGAACAATCTGCACATTTACATACCACCATCACCGCATGCACGAAGTGAATCACTTACCCTACCCACTGAACAGCACGTCCTGTACCCCACCTGATTGTCCTTGATGGTCGAAATGAGCTGTGCAACATCATACTTGCGGCCTATGTACAAGTTCACCCAACTTGCAATGCGTGGCACACACTTCTTATTAGCATGCTCATACAGATTTGTATGCTCATAAAACCACACCTATTCCACACAAACGACATCATAAGTTGCTCTTGTTACGTTCACCTATTATATTAATCGATGAGCACTTTTACGTAAAAGAACGCTATACCTAAAGTATCATTGCGAACCCATGCATCTGCAAGTTTCTCTTCAGTGGGATCTTCTCCTTTGTGTCCTTTAGTGCTTCCACTAGGAAGCTCCACACCGCTTGTGACTAGTTGCACTCAGCCATCCCACGCACATCTTCTGTCATCCGAATCAACTGCTACGTCGCACCCCACGCCGTTCGCGGGAATAGCAACCCACTCATCATTAGTACGGCGTACAACTTAGTGAACATGCCCAACCTCTCCGGGGTGTTGTTCTAATTACACAGCTTAATTATAACTGAAACATAGTTCTGGTACCTTCGCAAGTCGGCACGACCTGTCTGTCGCCTCACCCTCTCTCTGTTGATATGGTCATCCATCGCTACCTTCACCATGTCCTCCACCTCACGTGGACCTTCTCCCTGGTCAAATGTAACATGTTTTCCCATGGCAAGGAGACCAGTCAACAAGACCACATCATACACTGAGAATGGAACCTCTTTTCGACCTATCCTGAATGCCTTCGACTTGGAAACCTATGATTCCACTAGGGCGCGAACCAGATGTCCGTCCCTCACGAAAGGCTTGTACTTCAGAATCCGGCTCCACACTGTTCCCTCTGTAGCTGACTTCTGCCACTACTCCAACTCAGAGTTCAAGCTGCACACTGCTTCCAGTGCACACCAATGCCTCACAATAGCATCACTAATGCCCTCCCCCTCCTTCACTGCCACCATCCCTTCCTCCGCCCCAGACTTCCCCCTATTCCCTCTTTCTCTTTCTCGCTTCCCCTGCACATTGTCAACCTTTCCTAAAGACCTCCTCAGAATTCGAGATTCAACCTCACTACACCCTCCCTTGTCGTGCACTCTTTTCGATCGCATTTCTGTCACGGGCGCAACACCTCTCTTCTTTAGCCTCCGCACACGAGGAGTCCCGTTGACACCCTTCTCATGTGCGTGCTTCGATCATAACTCAGTCATGTAGGCATCCTCGCTGCTCTCGCTTACCTCTGCCTCCAGTGATAAAGGCAGGTTGCTGACCGAATTATCCATGCCTTCATCCACTTCCTCAAAGGCGCTCCCTTCTTCATTGCTTGCTGAACTTGAATTACTGACAGGGGCTACTTCATTCACCATGGACCTCCGACGCTTTTGCAGCTCCATTGGCTACACTTGCAAAATCCCCAACACAACGAACACTATCACATACCTAGTTAAACATGTACAACAACTTTCAACCTTACCATACTCTTCTGCCACCTCTAGCACTGTAAACAGCTTCCACCTCTTGGGTTCTTCCTTGCCTTACCAAGTTCTACACACATGTACACCTGGGTGTGCTACATAGGGATGGCAACGGGTTGGATTCGAATCGGATGTATACACATCCAAATCCGATCCAATTAATAATCGAATTTGAAAATCCGATCCAAATCCGACTCCGTCGGATCGGATGTTAAATCAAATTCGGATTGATTTCGGATCGAATTAAATCCAAATATAATCGGATATAATCTGATTATATATTTTTATCCAATATTTGTACAATTTTTTATTTCCAATCTTATTTTTACTCATTTGTAAGTGCAATATTAAATACCACTTTAATGTCAAATAACTTTTTACTTTGAACATATCAATGTGTTAAAGTAAAAAGTTTTGGAAAAAAGAGAATGTAAATTCACTTTAGAGTAAAAGGGATAGACAATAGTACGACAGTTGGAAGAAAAGGGAGAGAGTACAATTTTGATTGACGACAAAGATTAGAAAGCGAGAAAAAGATCGGGAGAAAAGAGGAAATTAGCTAAGAAAGAAGAGCGTACTGCACATAGTGTGTGGACCTTATACGGATTTTTTAAGGGCTATCATATTAGGATTTTTCTATCTTCAAAAAATTTGAAATTATTAAAAAAAGATAACAGAGCGGATGTTTATCGGATCGGATGGAATCTCCTCCAAATCCGCTCGGATCGGAGTCGAATTTGGATTATTTTTATCGAATTTCGAATTGGATTATTTCTTATCGGAATCGAATCAAACAATTTTACTTCGGATCAGATTGGATTTGTATCGAATTCCGGTTATATTGCCATCCCTAGTACCACATCTGATATTGTGGTAGATGCACTTTAGTCATCCACACCCACACATGTAACCGGCCCCTATCACATCACCCCATCTCCCACGCCTATATAACTGTTGACGGTGCCATTCTCCGCACTCGTTTATGAAGTTATGGACGACATACGTCGACAACAACACTGCTCAACACAATGCTGTCACCAATGACCACACATACCACCCACCCCAACTACAGCACCCCCATACTCATTACTGTTGCATTGCTCACCCCGACATCCTGCACATCAGTTGGTGAACTTACGCATATTAGCTCACTGCATTCACCTCCAACTCGTACTCAACTCTATACAATGACGTCACCCGCCTCCACACATCTAACGTACCCCATGTACACCACCCCGTCTTATATCCCTCTATTGTTCCTTCCCCTTGCATTGTATGCATTGGTTAACCACAGAATCAAACAAGGTGCATCACCGTATGCACCTGCTGAAACTATCGTATACACAAAGCATTCACCACCATCCACAAGTACACCCTACCCCATTAACAACGGCCCAACTTACTGCCTGTCTCACTGCCGACAGGTACCTTCTACACAATGGTCTATGTCGTAATGCATAAAAGGTACACCTATGTATACCTACACTGAAACGGTGGTACACAAAATGTAGTCACACACATCCACATAAATAACCAACTTACACTAACATCCCATGCATTCTTGCATCATGTTCGCCAACACATGTACCCGTGGGTATACCTCAACTGAAACGTTCATCAACGCAATGCAGTTATCCACGTGCCCACAACTAAGACACCCCATATAACAAAACCCCCCCTTGACGCCAACAACATTGTTCATACCAATATTCTTCCAATTAGTCTACCAATTAATTGCAACAGGTAACCCTAGGTACAAATTTGTTCAAACTATGCTACCTATAAGGCTACAATGGGGTTCCTAAACATCTACAAACCAACTTTACCCTAACAACAACGGCTCAAGTTATGTACAACCACTTAAAATTCTTCTCCTACATTAATTGCATCTGTGTACCAGCTACTCCCACCACATTGACTTGGGTATACCTCTATTCAAACTATGGTCAACACTGCCACTACCACTACAACGTCCTCAATTCATACCGAATTGAGGACTTACCCAAACTCCTCTACTCCATCCTTCCCCTCCCAACGATTTCACACCCCAAATTCCATTCAGGCATCCCCAATTCTACTATCACTCTTCTACACATACATAAATTTCGTGTTCAAATCCTATATTTACAGAGTCAAAATTACTCACTTCTAACACAGCCTTCTCCCTATCCTTCTCCGCTTTCTGGGCGATTTCTGCGACTGCCTTTGACCTCTGGCCGATTCCTACTGCCGCTGCCGCCGACCTCTGCTGCCGACCACATCCTCTGTTTCCTCCTACCTTCCCACCGACCCTCCTTATTCCACCTCTCTCTGTTGCTGTCAACTTCTCCCTCTACTTCTGCTGTAGCATTCACTCCATCTCTCCCTGGGTTTGAAGTCCCTCACAAATGTCTTCCTCTTCCTCTCGCTTCTCTCGCATTCATCTCCCAGCAACTGCCACATTCAACTGCCTCCCCAGCCCTTCACACGTCAACCAGGGAATTTTTGTAATTTGTAACGCTTTAATTTCATTAAGGGCAGTTTCGTCATTTTCATCCCCATCCAATATTTCCCCACTCCATCCCCCCCCAAAAAAAAACAACACCAAGTTGTTGGGAAAAAAATGAGTTTGTTGCCCCCTATTGATGTATGTGTCTCTTGTAAATTTCCCTTAAAACAAAGTTACTACTTGATTGCATTTCGGACTATATCCCCCCGCCCCACCAAATTACGAATGTTATCGGTAAATAGTCATTTTTTTTTTAGGTAATCTTTTTTATCGCTAATGTATAAAGAACAGAATTCTTCAAATGCAATTTTTTTCTTCATTCGTAGGATTTGAACGAAAAATTTATATAAAGAAATTGATAAAAAATAAGTGTCAAATTGTTTGAGTTAATCTATGTTAGTTTGATGAATAGTCTATGATGTCTACAATTTAGATATAAATTCAAACATATATATGTAAGTATAAAACAACACATAAAACAAACTATCTTATTGAAAAGCGAGTATTTAACATACTTACAATCAACCTCAATCTAATTTTGTCTTTTGTCTAATTATCATTTCTCCTAATATAATTTCTTCTAAGAAGTATACCAGGTAAAGTGTCCCGAACTTAATAACTGGAATCTATATCCTATTTGATGGCCAAACCAGCTAACCAAAAGTGGAGCCAAAATCCAAACCAAACTGAATCCAACCCATATGTTATTTTATTAAATATTTTTCTTTTCAAGGAAAGTTTCTTAAATCAAACATCAATCGATCTGAAGTCAATTCAAACCAAAAATTACCTACCTATAACTAGCAATGAACCAAATCTTATCAATGCGAACATGATTAGACCCTAACCCAACCTAAAATTGAACCAGAAGACTCATTTATAAGGTCTACTCATAACATCTTTCTAAACTTATAGTTTTGGGGATATATAAGTTGTTAAATTCAATAGATCATGTTAGATGATGAAAATTTTTGAGAAATAAACATAAGGTAGGAAACGGATGCATCAAGGCACCGTCGCACCCCATACCATTAACTACTTAGGCCATCCCCAACACTGGAACATCCCTAACCACAGGAATGAGTTCCAGTGTTGGGGCACCGCATTCCCAAAAAAAATGAAACTCAATGCTTACAGCTACACGAACACGCGAGAAGGCATGTGAGGTGGAATGAGGTAGTATGCCTTCCCTAATTCCATCTTTTTTTGTCTTTTTGTGTATTTTTTTGTTTTTTCTTTTTCCTTAAAAATATTATTTGACTGATTAAAAAAAAGATTGTATGTATGAGGCAGGCTCTATAACAAATATTTAATTCAATTATCTATGGATGAGTTCTATTAGTTAGAAAAATGATGGAATATAAGTTTCAAAAAAGTAGAACTTTTACTAATGTGGCAAGTCTCAGGTTAAGGCCATTTTTGACAAAATTAACTGTTTAGGTAGCGGATAGCTATTTAGATAGAGGATAGTGTTTCTAATTTAACTGCTAGCGGATAGCTGTTTAGATAAGTTGTTTAAACTAATGTATTCGATAAATTTAGCTATTAGGCAAGCTGATTAATGTAAATTAACATAAAAGGATATACATAATTTTTAAAGATAAAATTTTTAAAGGATATTTTTTGACAAAAAAATATGAAACACTACTTTTAAATGTCAAACGCTAATACTATTAGCTTTTCAAAAACGTTGCTTAAACCGCTAAATGCTACTTAAAATACTAGTCAAAACACTTGTTTACCAAATATTAAATATCAATTAATTAGTATATTGATTTAATCAAAATACTAAACGCTATTTAAAATACTGTCATCGGATCCAGCCTAATAATGCTCTTATACCTAGCATCCATGGAGCACCTCCAGTTGTTGGCACTCATTGCACCAACAAGCCTCCTGTACTGCGCGCATCCTTGCAGGCGCAGCCCATGTTCCACTGGGAGTGGCAAGCGTGGTGAAACGAGCCAGCATTTCAAAATTTGTGCCGTTCTCCTCTCGTTTTTTAAAGTCCTTTTTTCCCAACAACATGGCGTCGTCTTTAAAAAAATTATTTCCTGGGTTTGAGGTTGCTTATCACCTTATTTGAGATAATTTAGGGCATATTCTCTTCGAATTATTTTCAAACAGAATAAATTTAGATAAGTTCAGTTCAGAATAAGTTCAGTTTAGAAAGTTCAGAATAAGTTCAGATAAGTTCAATTCAGAAAGTTCAGAATAATAAGTTTAGTAAATAACTTCAGAATAACTTCAGAATAAGTTTAGATAAGTTCAGTTCAAAATAGTTCAGAATAAGTTCAGTAAATAAAGTTCAAAATATGTTCAGATAAATTCAAACAAAATAAGGCGAATAGAAGAGGCCTTTAGTTAAGCAAATTGAGCCTTATATATACAAACTGATCAACAAATTTGGGCTCATATATCATCTTCTGATTTTTGTATTTTTGGGTTGGCCCTTGTGAAAATTTGAGCTCATATTATATCTAATTTGCTATATTATTATTAATGAAAATTAATATAGTGTTTTGTGATATTTTTAAATTAATTTTGCTACTCATAAAATATTTTTTAATTTTTTTAAAAAATATATAAATTACTTTTTACAATTTATAAACATAAATAACATAAATAGCAATACAAAGTAAAGTGATAAAAATAATTAAAAATGTTTAGTCAAGTGTTCTACAAAAATATTTTATTTGGTTATCCAAGTGGAAGTTAGATGAGAGAAAGGGGTTGTAGACATTGAAAAGTTGACATGATATGAATAAATAGGCCCCCATTTGGAGTTCCAAAATCAGAAACTTAGACTATAGACACTCTATATGATTATATGCACGCCCCAAAAATGGAATGGATTCCCCTTAATGGGAATTGGGTTCGTATGACTCTTAGATTGCCTCCATTGAAGCTCCAATTAGAGCCCAAATCCCTCCAGATGGGTCATGGCTCATTGGTAAGCTGGGCCAGGCGCTGTAGAATAAATCTTTTTTCTTGAAAAGGTTACTGCAGTACACTTTCGTTTTTTTTTTTTTTTTTTGAATATTATTGACACATTTCTTAAGTTGAATCAAACGAACACAAAATTCTCAAATTAAGAAACCACAAAATTATATTAAAGATGCCATCACAGCTCTGCTGTAATTCCTGATTGTGAAATAATGTAACAGTTACATGTAATCCTGCATAGTGCTAGAGATACCCACACCTGAGTAAGGAAGTACCTTATCCTAAAAAGACTTGGTAGTAAAATACCATCACTTCATCTGCACCATGACTGAATAAATAAATGCGTAAACAACTCATTTTTTTTTCAAGACACATAACAAAGAGCAAGTTAATTATCAATTATCATCGCCTTAATATATTTTTTGTATTATGTACTCTGACAGGCATTATCAAGTGTCCACGGTAAGTGAAACACGATGGATATATAAGCTATTGATACACACTACACACAGAATAATTTAATGACTGCCAATGACATTCAAGGTCGAAGATCTTACAATCAGAAACCTCAAGCACCATGTATCATACAGCAGACCAAAACCAGAAAAGAGAACTGGATATCGTTTTTCAATTTACCAGCAAGCAAGTCCACAAAGCCAAGGTGGCTATACACACGTACTATAAAAAGAAAATTCATCACACCTTATTACATGCACCATAACATAACACTTACATGAACAAATTATAGATCAACACCATGAAGCTACATGCCAAAAGCACTCAGAGGTTCATTCCCACGAATGACAAATCCGTGCAACATGCATTAATACATAGCAAACAGGAGGACTCACTGGCTTGCAAAAGTGAACGTGTCTTCTCATGGTTTCGTCTAATCCTGCAAAATGAAGAGGTTGCTGTTAAGATTTTAGATTGAATTTATATCACAAGTTGCAGATTACTCAACATATTGGTCTTTGATCTGATGAATAGTTACGCTTAGGAATAGCCAAATAGGAATGCAAGCTCTATGCATGAGCACTCAATTTAATGATATTATGAGAAAACAAATCTAAATAAGTGGTAGATTAACCACTTTTCATGTAGAGGGTGGATACCTACCCTTATCATTGTGCTTCACCTGCAAGGTCGCTTGCCTTACTGTCAGGTCAAAGCAGGGGTGGCGCTTGTGAGCTTGTCCAAAAGAAGTTGCCTATCAAAAGCTACTACTGCGCTGGAGCCTAGACTTTGGCTTTGGATAGCATCAAAACCGGAAGTTTACTAATCCATGTTAAATTACTTGGTTGCTTCCCTTCAATGGATGAACTTTTAAACAGGTTCCCCCCCTGTCAGTTGGACAGGGGTGCACATGCGTCTAAGTATGTCCGAATGTTAGACCAGCTATTTTGAAGATATTAAGTGCTTGGAACAAGTATCCTAGGGTAAAATGAAATCTTCCAATGACATAGCACATAGGTTTCCTATGTAGTGTTCTTGGAAGCATCCTCTTCGATTCCAAAGAAAATGGACATGGGTACATATAGCTAGTGACCTAGAGCAAGGGAAGCTTTAAGGTTTTAACAAATGGACAAGATCAACCCTGGCACATTGCACACCAAACCAAACAGCTCTTATTAATCAAGGTTGTTCCCTTTAGTACTCTTGTTGGGATGTGTTCCAAGTTTCTTTTGTGATTTATGAAAATTATTTTATTTTCATATTTTGGGTTGACGATGTTTTTTCCTCCTTTTTGCAAAGTTAGTGCTTGGAATCCAAGGCAAAATCTTATGATGAGATCTTCTTAAGTGCTTGGAACCCAAAGCATGAGTACACGGTTGATGGGTCGTTTGAGCTTTTCCTTATAAATATTAGGTTATCCAACCTAGTTTGGTGTGGCTGACTCAGGCACCTCTTAGCACACCTGGAGCCCCTTATGGGCAGTTTATTCCACTATTCTAGTTTTGGTTGAGAGAATTTTGTGTATGAAAGTTTCTTGGTGAGGGTTTTGAAATATTGAAATCTACTCATGTACTTGATCTCATAGTGGATGAGATCTCCTCTCTTTGTTGGTGGATCTCGCTTGTGCTTCCAAGCCGTTGGAGATTGTTTTGTAAACTGTCTTTTGTTTGATCTCTTGTGTGTTGAGATCGTCTTGTACTCTTTATCATATGATAAATTCATTGTGCTCATTGCCGCATGTGGTTTTTCCGTTTGGGTCTTCCGCATTAAAACTTGTGCTCGTCTTTTAGTGTTGTTCTTGTTTAGTTGTTCTCATTATTTGTTGTTCTATTTTCGCTTCTGCTAATTAATTGCTCAAATACTAACTCTAAAAAGTGGTACCAGAGCAATTTTCGCCCAACAAATGGTATCAGAAAAATTTTTGCTCAACAACTCTAACCCTGGAAAGGATCATAGTATCACAATAATTTTGTTCCTTTCATTTGCTTCGAGATTTTCATGTTGACATATTCAGTCAAATCCTGAATTCTAGAAGAAAGACTCAATGAATCTGAACTCATCTGCTCGGAATATTATCTGAAAAGATGAAATGCAGAGAGGCAATGTAGTCCATTCTTTGCCTTATGCAACCAATGCAGACAGTGGACTTATCGTCAACTAGGCTTTGCTAAGGTCTTGCTTTACTCCCTTGAGTAGGGTTCAAATCCTATTAGGGGAATCTCAGAGGAAGTAGGTTTCTGGCTATCACCATGAGTGGGAGGGCCCTTACATATGCCAACTTACCTATGCTTAAAGGAACAGGGAAAAAAAAATCATTATAAAAGCATGAGACATAAATCTGGTCCGAGTATCCCTGAAGGCCAATGACTATGACATGATAGAGAAGTAGTCTGTGATAAGAGAAAAGTCTGATGCAAGATAGAGGAAAATGATCAGTTGCCCATAATGAACTGCTTAACATACCTCATCATCACCCTCATAGGTCCCGTCTTCCTTCTTCTTCTTAAGCCGGGTTGTGCCACCCTCTTTGCTGATAGGCAGTTTCATAGCTCCAAATGGTGTGTCAACATTGACATTTCCCTTCATGGTGTATCCAGTGGCTTTTCCGCGAATTATACCCCACAGTGCAGATCCAAACTCCTTGGGACGAAATGTAACTGGAAGATCAATATGGCTTGCATCATGCTTACCAATATTAGCAGATTTTTGAAGTTCAGCACCTCCAATGCTATGCTCACCAAGCCAAACCTGGTAATCCAAAGACTTAAGTGCAAGTTCAAAGTCATTCTTGTTCTCTATTTTGACATGAAGGGATGCCAAAGTTTCTTCGAAAGAGAATTTCTCAAAGTGTATTTTCTCCACATCAACCTCTGGCTTGTATGGCACTGGGATCTCTCCTGTTTTCTCAACAGGTATGGTGATCTTACCAAGGACCGGGACATTTATAATGAGATCCACCTTGACTCGATAAGGCATAATGTTACCAGGCTTAATATCCTTATACGTACTTTTAATATCATCATAAATCAGAGTAACTGGTATCTTGACAGTCTCAGAGCCATGAGCATGAATTGTTCCGGGATTAGGGATCAACCCAGAAACCAGCTTCCTTCCATCACTATCAACCAAGTAGTTCATGTCAACAAGAGGAATAGGTACTGAATTAGGGTTTTTCACAAGGACATCAACAACAATGTCTGCCTTCTCATGGTTAATATGAGGGATATGAACCCCAGTAACTTCAGCAGTGGGCTTACTGAATCCAAATGCTTCCTCTATCTTCTCACCAACCTCCTCGACAAAACCCTTCACCTTATCAAGAAATCCACCTCCACCTTTCTCTGTTTCTTCCTTCTCATCAACTTTCTCTCTGGAAACCCTTTCGACTGTCTCTGGCTTATCATCTGATGCCATGTCTTAATACCGAGAAACTGAAACTGAAAGCCAAAAAATCAAATACAAGAAACCAGATTAGTTTAGAATTTAGACTCCAATTCAGAGAAAAAACACAAAGAGTGCTAGAATCAGCAGGCATCAGATCTGTGCATGGCTGCAGACAGTGTTACTGAAACTCGGTCATGTCTAAGTTTAGTATTTCAGTACCCAAAGCAGTGCTAGGGGTGGAATATGCTGATTTCTTCCTTTTTCGTTTCTTGTCCTTTTCTTTTTTTGTTTGGGGGGGGGGGATTGGGTAATCTTATGCTAAAATGGAGGAATGAAGGTATCAAGTATGCATATCCATGCAGCAGTGCCAAGTACTCGTTGGATGTTTGAGAAGAAATGAAGAGTTCCAGACAGCACTTAAGCATTTGATAAATGAACATGTGAGTTTCCGAATTATTTAACACTTAATTTTGTGAGTCATAAAAAGAGGGACCTTTGAGGGCTCCATAGTTTTCATTCAATCCATCAGACATACTGCAATTCTTTTACACTTTGAAGGCTTAATGAAACAAAGTACTATAGTAGCATTATAACTGAAATCAAGGTGTACCAAGAATGTCAAACATAGCAATCAAATATTATCAAATAAAGTGCCAAGACGGTAATTCAGAGTTCATCATTTCCCAACCACCAACTGTGA
Organism: Carnegiea gigantea; assembly: GCA_029747015.1. Classification (NCBI taxonomy): domain Eukaryota; kingdom Viridiplantae; phylum Streptophyta; class Magnoliopsida; order Caryophyllales; family Cactaceae; genus Carnegiea; species Carnegiea gigantea. The sequence goes on from JAKOGI010001401.1 coordinate 242,287, forward strand.
AAATCCCATGAAGGGGTGGATGCTGTCTACCTTGAATCATGAAGAATTACCTGACCCTGTAAGCTTTAGAAGCAATAATACTCTTAAGGGTGTCACGGCATATAGTTTGAAAAAGTAGGAAAAGTTAGTGCTGTATTAAAAAGTCGACTTATAGCAAACTCAACATACAAGTCAGGAATCGTATAATTCAATCATCATGAAGTTAAAATCCTAACTCCGCACAGAACACAAGGAAAAGAGATTCATTAGGAGGTCAAAGTTAAAGAACATTCTCAACACTTGAGGAAAAAATTTTAAAAAAAGGAAAAATTGCGGCAGATGAAGGATGATTTAAAAAACCCAATTGAACCCTCAATCTAAGTAAGAGGGTTTTCTATGCTGAAATTCAGCAAGAGAAGCTAAGTCGTGAATGACCTAAGTGTCCACCATATCTCTAATCAGAGGTTCAATATAACAACTCCTCCTAATGGGGGCCCATTTTGCTGGATCGGGACAAATCCAGATGTAGACGGCCTTATCCTTGAAAGCAACCTTGCCATTAGAGCTTTGATTACACATTTCAGATTAAGAATTAAAAACAGCCCAATCAAAAGCCTTTTACCCTACTGAGTAAGCAACTCCATAGACCAACAAAAAAAATTTCAGCCCTTTTCTGGGTTTATCTAAATTAATTAGCGGGGAAAAACAGCAAATGCAGCTTGATCAAGCGCACAGCTTGCAGATGAACACATAAATCGGCAAAAAATACATCCACCCAGTTTGTACGAGATCACATCACATCATATTACACTAATCACACACAAAACAGAAAGACCAAACAGGAACACAGAAATATATACCAACGATGTGAGAAAAAATTAACCAGAAACAAAAAAGCGATGATCATCAAATTAACAGGAAATTTTTCGAAGAAGTGAGAAGACTTACCCAGTAAGCAGAATTTGTGCAGACCAAAATTTGTACTCCTGGGTTTTGCAGCTTGAAATTTGAAAGGGAAAATTGATAGAGTGGCAGTATTTAAATGAGAAGGCCCCCATCTGCCTTGGATGATAGCATGATATGATTGGTATCTCAGTAATCAAGCAGTCAACATTAACATCATGCAGGTGTTCCAATTTCTCTTGTCCTCCCCCCCCCCCCCCCCCCAAAAAAAAAGCACCCCAATTTCCAGTTATTCATTCTTTTCTCTTTTTTTTTTGTGTGGATTACAGTTATTGGATCCAACTATCCCTATACTTTTGAAAATTCTTCATTTTGCAATTTAATTTTTATTTTTATCAAATGTCACTCAGCCATTCAAGAAGAGGGAAATATTGACGAGGATATAACCAACGTACAAATGTAGGATTACAAAAATCGAAGAATGCTTCAAAGGTGTTATGCGATAAGACGATCCCACTAAGATTGAAGGGGAGAATTTATCATATGAATATTAGACTAGCATTATTATATGGTATAGAGTGTTGGTCAATCAAGAATACTCAAGTCCAGAGGATGTTCGTCAAGGAGATGATGATGATTCGTCGGATGCATGGACACGCGAGATTGGATTGGTTTAAAAATATAGTGCTTAAAGACAAGGTAGAAGTGACGTCCATCGATGATAATAAGAGAGAGACTAGACTTAGATGGTTTAATTATGTAAGGAGAAGAAGTTCAGATGCAACAGTGAGGATACGTGAGAGACTTATTCTTTCGAAAGGTAGAAGTGGTCAAGGCAAGCATAGGAAGAGTTGGAGTAGATAGATTAGAAATGACATCAAGACTTTAGGTGTAATGGAGGACATGACTCAAGATAGGAGGCTATGAAGATTTAGAAGTAAGGTTGCAGACCTTAGATAGTACACTCCTTGTCGTCCATACAGACCATAGGTGGTGCTGACCTGCAGACCTGGCTGTCCTTTTTCCCGCCTTGACAGTACTTGTGTTCGCTAAGGTATATTTATTTTTAGTTACATAAATATATATATATGTGTGTGTCTGTGTGCGTGTCTGTGTGTGTGTGTGTGTGTGTGTGTATACATATACATACATATATATATATATATATATATAT
>JAKOGI010001402.1:7500-15000 GCA_029747015.1 Carnegiea gigantea
CATAAAAAATTTTAAATTTTAAACTAATATAAACAAAACCCTAAAGCTTCTCACCAAAACCCAAAGGGCAGGGGGAAGATGGCTTGATGGGTGGTTGGCTGGCAAGGTGGTGTAGTGGTAGGTGTAGGCCATGTGGCAGCGTGGTGATGGTGTGGTTGTGGTTGCACTAGAGGAAGGAGAAGTGAGAGAGAGAGATAAAGAGAGGGAGGGAGCTGGGGTAGCTACACATCACATTTAAAAAAACAACTATAGATTTCTCTGCTGTTAAAGGAGGGGGAGAGAGAGAGATATTTTTGAGTTAGGATTTGAAATTTGATCATTTAGGGATTTTAAATATCACTAACCCCAAAATACTACACAATTAAAATTTTCTTTGAATTTGAATTTAAGAGGGAACTCTTAATGATTAAATTAGAATTTTATCAATGACATAAATATTTTCAAAATTCAAATTTTGTTTTATAAACCAGAAATATTAAAATTTAAATTTAAAATTAATATTACAATTGATATTTAGAATTGACATTTTCTTCACTAAAAGCTTAGATTAGGTCAAAATATGGAATGGGCTGGGTTTAAGAGCACTACGTACAAGCTTAAGCAACTAAAAATTAACTCAACCATTTCTCGGGGACTATAAATATGATTTTTTGGGTTTTATTTTCTACCTCCATAAAGGAAGTTCTGCCCTCGAAACTTCATAAATCACTTAACACATCTAATTTTTTAGAGTTTCACATCTCACCTTTCTTCAAAGGAGTTTCATCCCCAAAACATACACATTCCTGATCCAGCAAATAGATGGGGCTACATAGACCGCATTTCTTCTTCTGGTTCCCATGTTATCTTGGTTGTGGTATGGCTAGCCCAAAGTACCTTCACCAATGGAGCCACCTTATTGCGAAGCTGCTTCTCCCTATGGTTTAAGATCTCAACTGATGGCTCCTTGTGAGTTAAGTTCTTTGGAGTTATAGAGGTTTTGGCTCAATCACATGAATTGGGTTAGGAATGTATTTAAGCATTTGAGACTCGTGGAATACGTTATGGACTCTTGAGAGTTTTCGTGGCGGTTGTAGCTGATATGCTACATCTCCTACACACTCAGTGATGGAATAGGGACAAATTTATCTCGGGGTGAGCTTGTTTGATTACCTTAATTGCATGGCACCCCTAATGGGTGAGACTCGTAGGAGGACTTGGTGTCCAATCTTAAACCCCAAGGGTCACTATCGCTTATCTATATAGCTCTTTGGGCGGCTCTGAGCTGCCTTTATCCTTTCTTGGACCACTCATACATTTTGCATGGTTACCCAAATGAAGGTCTAATGGTGAGTGCCTCATCGATCTCTTGCTAGCATAAGGGAGTTCTACGCCTCCTACCATACAGAGCTTCAAAAAAAGGCATTTGTATGCTAGAGTGGTAGCAGTTGTTATATAAGAACTCAATTAATGTCAGTTGCTCATCCCATGCCTTCTTAAAGTCCAAAACATAGGCTCGTAGCATGCCTTTCTATTGTTTGGATAATACACTCAGTCTAACCATCCGCAGCATGGTGAAACGCCATGCTAAAGTTCAACTTAGTCCTAAATGCTTAACTTTAGTTTTTGCTAAAATCCCACTTAGAACCTTGTATCTCAGTCAAAACTTATAGAGCTAGGCACCTTATATATGCGAACAATCTCATTTAGGTAAGCATGAGCAAGTTGATCCAAGGTGCTGCTATAGCTATGAAATGAGCGGACTTGGTATACCTGTTGATAATCACCCAAATGTCACTCTCCTTACTCGTTGTTTTTGGCAGCCCTAAAACAAAATTCATGGAAATTGATTCCCATTTCCACACAAGGACCTCTAATGGTTCTAAGAGTCCTGCAGAGCACTGATGCTCCACTTTCATGACTCGTGGACAAGCCAAGCACTTAGACATGTAATATGCTAATTTTTGCTTCATGTTGCTCTACTAAAAAGTCTATTTGAGGTCCTTGTAGAGCTTATTCAGACCAGGATGTACATAATGTGGGGTGTTGTGACCCTTATCTGAGATCTTTCTCTTAAGCACGCCCACTGTAAGGACACATACTACATTATGGAACCTTAAAATCCCATCTTCATGTACCACAAATATTGGTGCTTCATCTTCTAGCGACTCTATCTTTAACCTTACTAACTGTGGGTCAATTTCCTAGGAAGCTTGAATCTCCTTGGGGAGTGTGAGTTGCACTTCCAATACAAATAGTAGAAAATCACCCTTCGTCACAACAACATTGATCTCTAATTTCTTAAACAAGTCACACGACTTTGTTGGTATAGCAAATGGATGGTTGAGAGTAGGGAAACGTCTGCGACTCAAGGCATCAACCACTACATTTGACTTTTTAGGTTGATATCAGAAGTGTACATCACAGTCCTTGAGAATATAGCCACCCTGTTTGTCTCAAGCTCAAGTCCTTCTTAGAGAACAAAGACTTATGGTCTGTGAAGATCTTGCAATGCACTCCGTTCAAGTACTGCCTCTGAATTTTGAGAGCAAAGACTACCCCCCCAGTTTTAGGCCGTTTGAGTTAGGTAGTTCTTCTCATTGGCCTTCAGTTATCGAACCACAAATTCTATAACCCATCCATTTTGGATCAATACACACCCTAAACCATTCCGAGATGCATCACTATATACTACAAACCCTTCAGTTCCGGATAGCAACGCTGATATGGCTGTTGATGTGAGTCTCTTCTTAAGTTCTTGAAACGCTTGTTGACATCTTTCTATCACTCATACTTCACTATTTTTTGGTCAACTTAGTGAGGGACATCACTATCTTTGAGAAATTTTGAACATACCGCTGATAATACCTAACTAGCCCTAGGAAACTTTATATCTTTCCACCCCTAGGCCTTGGAATGTTGTTCAGTCATATTAGGGAGTCTAGAAACATTTTTGATCCTCTGGGATGATGTTGAAATCAAGTAATTTATTTGCTAATCTCACAGCTTTCTAAATTGATCAAAGTATTGAATGAAACTAAATATGATTAAATGAACTAACTGCTAGCTAATCCTAATCTAAATATGATTAATTTAAAATATGATTAAATGAACTAATTGCTAGCTAATCCTAATCTAAATATGATTAATTTAACTCATTTAAAATACAACATTATTAACAAAATCAATACACAACATGATTCTAACTACCAATTAGCTAATAAAACATTAAATTTAAGTAGGAATGCATTAAATCTACCAGCTAAGAGAGGAAAGAGATAGAGGAGTATCTCCAAAGCTTAAAAATCTAGCAATGAAGGTTAGACCTCCATTGAAGAACACTATAACAAATATACAACTAAAGATAATAAATCTCAAAAGGCAGGAGAACTCGCAGTACAAGGTAGCTACAATGAGAAATGAGCCTAGTTGCGACTCATCTCAAAAGATATGATCACTAATGATTCGGTTGTATCTACGACCAAGCCTGGTTTCTTACTATAATTCTTACCTTTTGTAAAGAGATATGCGTCTTATACTTATTTTGACTGAACCTTCTCAAAAAGCGTCTTTGTTCATAGCCTTTACAAGCCTATTACTATGAGGTCTTTTACTCATCGATGATGCTATCATTTCATTGACAAGCGATCTTCTTGTCATAGTTGCAAAAGCACAACCAAGAAGTCATCTAGGATATTTATTTGTGTACACTGATCTACACACTATAAGAAATATTTCCTTGACCCTTATTGGATTATTCTTGTTGGTGTCATATATGTTCTCTTTATTAATCGTTGCCCATATGCTGTTGAGTGGTTCAATTATTTCGAGAGAAATCTATGTTTTTGTTGTTGTTCTTTGAGGGTCACTTACTCTTATAAGAATGGTTTTAGATCAGACATATGTGTTCTTGTTAAGTCTAGGTTTAATTTTGGAAGTATTAGGTCATATATTCAAAAAAGGATGCTTAAGTGTATGTATTTTTGGCATATATTATTTACCCCTGAACCATCGCTTAGCTTGATTTTAGCTTCTTAGGTTTTTATTAATGTTCTGTGCTTAATTACCAAATGTCCTAATTATGTGGAAGCTACAATAGAAATTTTCAATCATAGATTCATGTCATCTCTAATTAGTAGGGAGAAGCTTCAAATGCTGCTACTTCTTTCAGAGAAATTATACTTTCGTAATGTTCTTACTTGTGCAAGCATATACCATCCTTGGGTTTGTTTGGCATGACACTTCAGTTCTTTGTGTTGGAAGTTATTTTTAGCTACAAAGTTTGTGGGTGTTTAATATAACAATCTCATTGACAATTGTACTCTGTGCAAAAGAAGGGCATTTGGGGGTTAAACCATTTTGGCCTTCCAGGGCTAATCCTCAGGCTGCTTACAAGTCGAGAGAATTGTTACATGTTGCCCAATTTAAGTATTTTATTGTGAGGTTAGTACGGATGGATCCTAATTCTCAACTTTTGACTTCATTGTATAGCTAAGTAATTTTTATCATAGCTCCCCGAAGATATACTCATCTCAAGACGGCCTTATGGATTGTTTGGTATCTTGTTTTTACTGATTTGCCTTGAATCATCATGGCGAGAGAAAAATGGGATGAGGGTATCCTCTCTTGGTTTTCCAAAGCCCTTATTTAGAATGCCTTCAAGCCCAGACAAATTATTTTGCATATATTGTCTTGTCTGGAACATATTATCAAGTAACATAAAAGTGATCCTTTTTTACTTATTCTTTGTTCCAAGTATTTTCTGACTGTGGATTGGTCATGGTTGCTTTATCTTGGGATCCTACCATTGGTGGGATCACAGGAGCGATTGATGGATCATATGCAAGAAACCATGCTTTTATAGTGATTAATATTCATGTATTATTCACGTTGATCTATTTATGCCATGAAAGGGGGATGGTGTAGTTTATCTTACCTTTCTTGTCGCAGACTATCTTACATATTGTATTCGAGCTTAATGTTTGTATCCTCATGACACATTATCATTTATTAGAGTTTATATTTGTTTAGGTGGAGTTCATGACATCTTCCTTAGATGCTATTAGTGGAAGTCGTCATAACTTTGTTTACTTTAACTAAAAGTTAGCAGGCCTCCTTTTAGGAGGGACCCCTTTAACCAAGCAGTTTAAATGAAAATTATATGTTGGAATACCCAAGGTGTTAAAAAAGCACAAGTGTTCCATGAAATCAAATTCTTAGTCAGAGTTCAAAAGCCTGACTTGATCTTCTTCTTAGAAACCCTAGTTAATGACACTGACATTCATAGAATTCTCCCTCAAATGGGATTTGATCATTATGATTTTGTCCCCACAGTTAATCACTATGGATGAATAGCAGTCTTATGGAATAATGAAAATATACATGTTTCAATTTTGTTAAAAGAGCCAAGCGCAAACCAAATATTGGTGTATGATACAAAAAATGCTAAGAACTCTATCGTCCCAAGAATTTATGCTCCGGCACAGAGCAGAGAAAAGAATGTATTCTAGGAGCATCTATCCAAGCTAAATGATGTTATGGATATCCCTTGGTGTATATTGGGTGATTTCAATGATCTAGCATATCCTCTTAATAAATTAGGAGGCCTTGCACCAAGTATTAACAGATTCTAAAGTCTAAATAACTTCCTTTTGACAATTAATGTCGAAAACCTTCTAGCAAAGGGTAATTTATTTACATGGAAAAAAAGGGTTCATATGCACCTTATTTACAAAAGACTTGATAGAACTATTGCTAGAAATGATTGGGGTAATCTCTACCCTGATGCCTATGAACTACATGGTAATTTTATGTGTTCAGACCTTTGTCCCATTATAGTTTTGACCCATATTCTGCATGCCAAGCGAAGGCATTTCCGTTTTATTTTTAGAACTTCTAGTGTAAATACCAAAATGTTGATGATGTAGTCTCAACAAATTGGAGAAATAATCAAAGAGGGACTAACATGTTTAAAATCATGTGAAAACTAAAAACAGTTAAGCATGATGTTAAAGATTAGTCAAAAAAGCACTTTGGCAACATTCATGATGAACTTACCAAAACTGCTCAAAAAATTGATTATGTAGAAGGACGACTATTAGCAAATCCTGATAGCCATAGATTTAACTCTTGGATGCAATGACTACTCAAACAAAGGGAGAAACTGAAGTTGTTTAATCAGAAATACCAGGGCAAGATGGCTCGGAAGGAATGGCTAATTAATGGTGATAGAGACTCAAAATTCTTTCAAAATAGAGCTAACTCGAGAAGGAAAATGAAACTAGTTATGAAACTTTGAGATGATTGTGGTATATGGATCGACGATCAAAAATTGATTGTTGATAAGTTCATTTTAGACTATACTCAATGATTCAAGTTTGCGTACAACACTCATAGAGTAATCCCAAACATGGGAATACCAAAACTAGTCTCAGACAATGATAACGCAGAACTCACCAAACTCCCAAACTTAGATGAGGTTAAGGATGCTCTATTTGGCAAGATTCTATAAAACCCTAGGGCCTGATGGTTTAGAGTAGGGTTTTTCAAGAAGCATTAGCACATTGTCAAAAAAGATTTGTTTAACTGCATTCTTGAATTTTTTACGAATGAAAAAATTCTGAAAGAAATTAATCATACTTTCACTACACTTACCCCAAAGATGAATAACCCCTCATAGACTAGTCATTATAGACCCATAAGCTTATGCTCAACAACTTATAAAATCTTATCTAAAATTTTGGTTAACAGGTTGAGGCCAATTCTTGACAAACTAATTTTTCCATTCTAATTATACTAGGAAGATCGATGCATGATAATATCCTGCTTACGCATGAAATTATGCATAAGTTCAAAAACATGAAAAGCAAGTCGCTTGGGTAGCTATCAAGTTGGATATAGAGAAAGCATATGATAGACTCGAATGGGATTTTATTTTTAAATGCCTTGAAGAAATTGGGTTTCACCCAACTTGAAATTCTTGGATTAAGGATTGTATCTCCTCAGTTTCATATTTAATAATGGTCAATGATAAACCACACAGTTTGTTTACTCCGACCAGAGGAATCAGACAAGGAGATCCACTCTCCCCTTATATTTTTGTTTAATGCATGGAGGTTCTTAATAATATGCTCTACAAAGAAGCCAGTGCTCAAAAATAGGGTATAGGAATTAAGATAAGCCCCAGGGATATCAAAATTCCATGTCTTCTTTTTACAGATGACTGCCTACTTTTTTGCAAAGCTAATTCAGACGGCTGTAACAAGCTCAAAAGTGTGCTTGGCACCTTTTGCTCGACCTCAGGGCAACTAGTTAACTGCCACAAATCAGTTATGACAATTTTCACACAATGCCTCTCTTGTACAAAAGCAACTAGTAACTTCCATTCTCGACATCCCATGGAGGACATCCTTAAGCAAATACTTAGGTTGCCCTGTGTTCCAGGGCTAACCTTCAAGTTTAACTTTTCAAGAAATAATTAATAGAGCAGCTGCAAAATTAGAGGGTTGGAAAGTTAACTGT
>JAKOGI010001402.1:20000-240000 GCA_029747015.1 Carnegiea gigantea
GTACATACCTATATAAGAAGTGTCACATAATTAGGCCAAACCCCTATTTCATTTCCCTCAACCCAACAAGCATTTTTGTAATTCTCCAGCCCAACCAACTAAAAAAGGATACATTACATCGAATAAAAAATATACTGCAGAGAAGAAAAGATATACTATAGATAAGAAAAGATACATTACAAAAAATAAAGGGTACACTGCAAGAATGAAAAGGTACACTGTAGAAGAGAAAAGATATATTATTGCAGGAAAAAAAGATACACTACATCAATATCGAAAGCGCGTCCACTACACGATTTCAGGGTGTGTACCATACTAGATACATACGTTTATATTTAAGAATTTTCCACATTCATAGCCCTTCTCACAGCTAACACCCACACCCCCATCGGGCATTTCATACCCACACGCCCCCATCACCGCCATTTAGAGAGAGAAAGAGAGTGTGATGTAGAGAAAGGGGGGAGGAACGAAGCAGCAGCAACACTAGAGGAAGAAGAAGAGCTGAGGTAGCAGTCGTAGTAGCATAGACAGAGATGAAACAGAGAGGGCGCGGTAGCAGCATGAGAGGAAAAGTAAGAGACTAGAACCCCACCCAAATTGCCCAATCCAACCCAAAATTGGGTCCAAAAGCTTAGGTTTAATCTGAGTAGTCTCCATTCTTAAACTAATAGTAATTTTGAACTAAAATTGCTTTGTTGGTTATAATGTTGCTTTGTAGTTTGATTAGGGCTATTAGTGTGAAACCATGGATTTGATTTGGGCAAAATTTTAGGTTGATGGTAGTGTTATTTGAGGTTCAATTTCGAGTAATTGAGATGGGGAAGAAGGGGGGATCGATTTAAGGAGCATTTTTTGTCATATCTTCTATCTTGTATCTTTACACACTTTATCAAGCTCATGGTTTGAACGTATGCTTCAATTCATGTTAGGAATAATGAACTGGGTTCAGAGGTACACAATTTGAATTAGTAGAAGACGAACTGAGGCTACTATTATTGTTGTTTCGCTATCGGCAGAACAGAACATGGGGCCTATTCACTAGCTAGTTCAATAGGCTGATTCATCCTTGAATCAGGTTAATGAACCAATCAACAGGTGGACCAACCTATTTCTATTCTAGCCTCTTTCTATTCGGTGTCTCATGTGAATTTATTGAAGAACTGAACAAGCCTGAATTGAACCTAAGATGACCTGATTTGAACCTAAACCTAAATTGAAATAAACCAAACTAGACTTGAGCTGAACTAAACTAAACCAAATTGAAACTAAGCTGAATCGAACTTAATTTGAGTTGAACTCAATCAAACGAAGTACAACTAAACTGAACTAAACCTAAACCAAAATGAGCCTGAGCTGATGGATATGCATCAATGCAACCCAATTAGACCACCAAGGCAGTCAAGAAGATCCAAGATCACTCACTAAAATCCAAGGAAAGAAGACCTTTTGACAAGGTCTCAAATAAAAGGTCACGGGTTCCAAGCCACGCAAAGACCCGATTTTGTTGTTTTAATTACTTAGACCTCCATGAGGTTTAGGCCTAATATTTTTAGATAGTATATTACCTTAGGAAGTGTACTAGCAAGTTATGTAAAACAAGTCCAACAAAATTCACACGAAAAGACTAAACCAAGCCCAAAACAGTAAGCTGCCTAGATTAGCCTCAAAACTGGTCGATTTTGTTTATTTTGTTAATTAGGCATCTTATTGATCTTTAAAGCTTGGTTTCTTAATAGGGGGGTTTGTTGACACCTTAAGGTTTCCCACTATGCAAGGAAAACCAACAAGCTAAGTAAAAACAAAGGAGAAATAACTGCACAAAAACCAAGTAAAAACGGCTCTATCTGCATGGTTTCTTCTACCTCAAGTTTTCCTTCCTAGATGGGTTTTCTTGAGCTGCCCTCTTGGCTACTTAGTTCCATGATAGGGCTGGTGACTCACAAACACCCTCACATGCATCTTGCCAAGTGTCACTTGCATGTTGACAAATGTCGAGTTACTTCATACAAGGGAAAGGACACTAAGAGCATTCTAACTGGCAAGCCAAAAAGGGGATGTATGCAACCATCTATTTCTCTCTCTTTCATGGCAAAGCGATGTCCAAAAGCTAATTAAGTGCTTAATTTTGAGTTTAGTTATTAATCTTTTGTATTACCAGACTCACTGTTTGTAATTAGCTTATTTAAACATGCTTTATAAATTGTATTAGTATAAGCTAGTTTAGAAGCTTTCCTAATCATGAAGTAACCTCCCTAAGAGCTTTTCTAATGATTAAGGCAGCACCAATTTGTGTGTAAGAAGCCAAGAAGCTTCATTTTGGTAATCAAGTTGTGCATTTAATCAAAGTTGAGCATTGCTCCTTGAATGAGTGTTTGAAATCCTCTACTTGCTTACCTCGAATTCGGTCGATTAGAGTGATAATCAAGTGAGTCTTAATCCTTGATTTGGTGGTGTTTCTGTATCCTTATCAAGATTAAGGACCCTAAACTAGTCCTTTATGGTGATTTCTGTATCTAAGAATTGGTTTAGTTTCAATCTATCCTTGTATTTGCTTTCGGATTTCGTCTTGAACTTTAGTCTCCAATTAGTTTGTTTTCACTTTAAATACATTCTGATTTGAACAAGGATCAAACCGCAAGCACATATATCCTTAACCTTGATCTTGATGGTGATTTTTGCATCCAAGAATCAAGATTAGTACTATCTTTCATCCCCATTTCAGTTCGGATTCCCTTTAGACTCAAGTTGAGGTCTTTGAGTTCTTAGCTAATCTCTTGCATTCCTTTGAGTGTAAGTTGAGTTAGGCCACATATCCATCATGAGCTTAATTGAATTGAAGTTGAATCTAAACCTCAACCAAACTTGAATTAGACTGGTTGCTGCCAATTTTCATTTTTGATTAGTGTTTGTTGTAAGTTGCTTCAATTGAACCTGCACATATGATTTTCATCTATTTAAATGTTTGTGTAAGTGATTGTTGTGCATAACATATGCGATTTGTGGGATTATTCATGGCTGGTATATACTCAAAATTGGATTATGAATTTTGGACTTGAAAAGTTGGCGTTTAAAATGCATGAGTTTCGAATGAGTGTGAATTTATTTGATTTATAAAAGTACCGTATTGGTTGGGTATAAATGAGATATTCAAATGATTTTGTGTGGTGTGGGTTGTTTGAAATTTGTTGGCTAATGTGATGCTCTGTTTCTTCAAATAATTTTAAAGTTGTTTACTAAGCCCCAAGCTCGTGACCCTTATTCAAAAAGGTATATTGATGCCAAATAGAACTATTTTGAACAAGTTTGCAACGTATGAGATTTAAATCAAGCTTGGGAATTATTTTTTTTAATAAAAGTGATGCCTTGTTGTGTTTACAAGGGGGGTGTGCATTCCAACATTTTAAAGGTATGTAGTCGTATTTTAAAAATTAGCCAGCTATGTCAAGTTTATGCGGCTTGCCTAAATTTTGGCAATGTTTAACAAACCAGTTTTGTGAACTTTGCTTAATTAAATTAAGTTATTTTGTTAAACAAATCTATTCTGCTCGAAGTAGACATGAAAGGAAAGTTTTCTGAAGTGAGGTGCCTTTTTAAGTCTTCTTATTTGGTATGTGTGAGTTCAAAAGGTTTTGGATGGCAAGGACCACCATAGGACTTCTGATGTGTTCAGGGACTCCTAATTAACCTATGTTATGATCCTATTCTTTTCGTGGATATATTACAGGTGTGGAATGGGTAAGAGTGGGAAGGAGTGGAAAAAAATGAGTGGGAGAGGGTAGGAGTGAAAAGAAATGAGAGAGAGAGTGGGTAGGAGTAGCTTGTTGGATGTGAGAGTGGAAAGGAGTGAGAGTATTAATATTAGTAATGTTAGCGATTTTTATAACATGATAATAATAATTATTAATAACAATTATTATTATTCTTAATTAATAATAACAATAATTAATTATAATAATAATTATTAATAATAACTACAATAATAATTCTTAATAATATCATAATTAATAATAACAATCATTAATATTAACATTAATAACTAATATTCATATTAATGCTAATATTAATACTAAAACGTATTATTAGTTATTAATATTAAAAGTAATTATCATTATTATCATAATAACAGTGACTATTATTAATGGATATTAGTATTAATTACAATAATAATTACTATTGATATTCATGATAATTATCATTACTACTTTAAATAATAATAATTAATATTAATATTGATAATAATAAAAGTAACTAATTATTAATATTTATAATAATTAACTACAATAAAATTAATAATTAATATTATTAAGAACAGTGATTTTTATAACTATTATTAATAATAAGAATAAATATTAATAAATATTAATTAATAATTAAGTAATTAATATTTATTGTTATTATAAAAATAATTACTGCTAATCCTCTTAAAACTTAATAATAATTACTAATAATAATAATTAATTAATTATTATATTAATAAAAATTGTTAATTAATAATAAAAATAATAATGAGTCACTAATAACAATTAATAATAATAATAATAATTAAGAACAATAATTATAATTATTTTATTAACTTTGACAATAATCACAATAATTATTAATAATATTCATAATAATAATTATTATTAATAATATTAATATTAATAATAATAGTAACAATTTTTGTTAATTATTAATTTTAATAACAATTATTATTGTGAATATTGAAAATAATTACTATTAATCTTATTATTAGTTACCAGTAATGATTATGATAATAAAAACTGCAAATTATTAATAAAAACAATAATTTGTCATTCATATTTTTAAAAAAAAATAATAATAATAATAATAATAATAATAATAATAATAGCTATATTAATAATGACAACTAATAATAATAGTCATAATAATTGTTAATATCAAAGACAATAATCATTAATATTAAAATTAATATTAATAGAATAATAATTACTATTACTCTAATTATCATAATAATTATCATTAATGAATATTAGCAATAGTCACAATAATAGTTAATAATATTATTTTTAACAATAATCATGATAATTATTAATCTTAATAATAATTACTTATACTAATATTAATATTAATATTAATATTAGTAATTATTATTAATTGTTTATATTATTGAATGACAAAAATAATAAAACTTAATAATTAGTAATAATAAAAACAGTCAATAAAATATTAAAAAGAATAATAAAAGTATTTTGTAATATTATTAATAATAACTAATGTTAATTATTATTATTTCAAAACTAATTAAATAATAATAATTAATTATTATTTATGATATTAAAAATAATTCATATTAAATTTATTATTAATTGATAATAATTATTAATAAAAAATAATTACTAATTAACAATAACTATTATGATAATAATAATTAATTGATAGTAAATTTAATAATTAATCACTAATAATAATAATTGATAATAATAATTAGAATAATTATTCAAATTAATACTAATTATGATGATGATGATGATGATAATCATAATAATAACTTTCTAATATTAAATTAAAAGTAATGTTAATAGTAATAATAATAATTATTATCAATATTGATAATCAGAATTATTATTATAATTATAATTACTTTAATAATAATGTTTATCATTAAAGAATATTTTTAGAAATTACAATAATAATTAATATTAATATTAATAACACTTATCATTGCTGCCATTAATAATAACAATAATTATTAAAGTTAGTATCAATAATTATTATTATTAACATTGTTATTAATTAGTAATCATTATTAATAAGAATTATTAATAATTTTTGTCATAGTGGTCAATATTAATTAATGATTAAAATTATAGTAAATCATAAAATATATTAATATTAATAATAATTGATAATAATAATTACGACAATAATTCTTATTGATATTAATAGTGGTGATCATAATATTTATTAATATTAATAATATTTATTAATGTTAATATTAATAATCAATTATTATTATTAATAAAAATTAGTAATAATTACAACAATAATTACTATTTATAATAATAATTATTATTATTATTATTACAACAAATAGTAATTATTATTAATACTAATGTTTATTATAACAAAAATTACTAATTGATAATAATAAATATTATTAAAAATGGTAATTAACAATTTTAAGAATAATAACAATTGTTGATAGTATTAATAATAATAATTAATAAGGATAATTATTAATATTTATAACTATTATTTAATAATTAATTAGTAATAAAAATAATTAATCATAATAATTATGATTAGTTGAAATAATTAATAAGAATGATTAATTAATAATAAAGATAATAATCAATCATAATAATAATTAATAATAATAATAATAATTAACAATAATAGTTTCAATGATAATTGTTATTGATATTAATAATAAAAATCATAATAAAAATTGGAAAAGAAGTGGGAATGAATGGATAGGAGTTGGAATGAGTGGGACGCAGTGGGAAGGGGTGGCATTGGTTGATTTACCCACGAAAAGAACATGGTCATAGTCTAGTTTAATGGTCTACGGCTAGTGGAGGGCCCGATCTCACGCTCAGGCCACAAGATATCGTGTAGACTAATTGCGAATTAACCTATGTGGTCTACGTTAAATGAGCTCCTCTTTGACTTTTTTAATACCCTAGAATCTAGATGTCAATTGGGTCATGGTTACCCCAGTATAAATTGCATTAATATCTCAATGTAGTCCGATGCCTAAACTTTCTTTTACTCAAATGCTTTTCAAATAAGTTGACTTGCAACGTGAAAAAAGTTCTTTGGCTACAAAATCATGTTAGTTGACACTGGTTTTCAATTGGCCTTCCATTGTCTTAAGTGGATACTTTGGTTACATTCTAGCAAGGTGTTTTATCTTTCTTTCTAAAATGGGTGTTACGCATATTTCATAGTTAGTTTTAAAAGTCAAATGGCATGCTGAAAGAAAATAAGATTGGCTTTTACTATGTTACTAAATTATTAATTCATGGTTGCTATTATATATACTTATAATGTGCAATGTTTTTGGTTTTTGGAATATCAATTACCCACTGAGGGTGTGGTTTTCTCACCCTTTTCTCTCTTTAACTTTTCCAGGTTCAAAGTAAGTGCGTGTAGCCATGTGAAGTTTCTTGTGTGCTTTCTGTGGGTTACTGGCTTCTTTATTGGCGAAAGTTGCTAAGTGGATACTTTGGCGGGTCATTATGTTAAAATAGCTTTTGTGTAAATAAGTAATAACTGTTATAAGACAATCATGTATGTAAAAAGACATTGGTGGCATAGTCTAGCTTCATTCTTATACCCTAATTCGACTAATTTCCCCCCAATCCCGTGTATGCTCATTACATGGCAAAGACGACAACTCACAATTTGACCCTACAGGTGTGTGACCTATGATGAGGGAGAAATCCACTGACTTTAGCTTAATAAAGCTGAGCAGATGACTTGATGTTAATTACATTAGGATGCATTTCAGTAAGGTCTGGTCCACTATTATTACCGGTAACAAGGTTGGCGGCGGTGAGAACATGGTGGTGACACAACTAGTGAGGCTCAGTTGTTATTGTCGGCCAGTAGGGCTTGGGCAAGCTACGTTGCTTGATGGCTAATCATATAGGTTTAGGGTTTGGTTGCCTGGGTTGTTGGATTTCCTTTTTTTAATTTTTAATCAAGCAAAAACTACTTAAGTATAATTCAGTTATCTTGTAATACCTCGAGTGTGGCTTAAAAGAATCGAACTGACTACTTATATCACCAAAGATACACCTTCCTTTTTGGGGAGCTTACTCTTAAGAACTCCACATTTAAATATACTTGATGCGGAGAAATCTTACAATTAACAACCTCCTAGGAAATTTCCTGATAGTGTGTGAGCTAGGATGAAATAACCCAAAAAGGCTTCTGGTGATTTATGGAACCAGTCAATGACCCTTAAAGCCGTTATTGGTAACTTCCTGCAACCAGGGAAAGGCCAGGGTTTTACAAATGGTGTCAGAACTGACCCACGGTTGTAAGCTGCACTAATCGATCGGAAAGCCCTGAGCAGTCATTTAGCAGGGCAAAGATAATGGGATGGACCATTGGTCAAGAGAACGTGTTAGTCAGTCTATAAGCAAGGCACAACGAGGACGTTGTGCCCTTCAAGTGGTGGTGATTATAATACCCGAGTATTGGTTAAAAGAATCGAAGTGATTACTTATATCACCAAAGGTGGACCTTCTTTTTGGGGGAACTTGCTGTTAAGAACTCCACAGTTAAGCATGCTTGATTTTGAGAAATCTTACGATAGATGACCTCTTGGGAAGTTTCTTAGGTAGCATGTAAGTGACGACAAAGCATGCTAGAAAGGCTTGTGGGGATTTATAGGGCCAGTCAACGATCCTTGAAGTCACTATTGATAACTGCCCACAACCCGTAAGTGGCCAGGGCATTACGTACTCAGTATATCCAAAAAGGGGGAATGGTGCAATGGTATAGTGGCGGTGCTGTGTACGTTTTGGTCGTGGGCTTGATTCCCATGGCTGCCCTTTTGACCTCATGTTTCGTTTTGGAAACAAAATTTGTGATTTGTATCGATTTTGCTCTTTTATTCTCCTTTACTTCTGGAAATGGAATATGTCATAGAATATAACAAATTTGTCATCCATTTATAAACTTATATTTTATTTAATTTTTTTCTTAATTAATTTCTTATCACAAATATTTTTTTTACTAAACCCCTTGAGTAAACCCTAGTGCCTCCTCATTTATATAAATTTATGAAGTACTCTATCTATGCTCCATTATTTAATGTGAACATTCACCTCCTCAAAACTTCTAATGTGGATTCTCCAATGAAGAGTTTAGGTGATCATAATGATAGAAAAAGTGATGAGATAAGTTCAAATATTTTAATTTTAAGTATGAAATTTGCATGTTTATTAATTTTGAGTGATGATAATTCGATTTAAAATATGATTCAAAATCAGTTATGATATTATTGATATGATTTTGTAGAACTTTTTGGTCTTTGAATTTAGTTAGTTAGTGATATTCTTTTAACAATAGTTGTGGTATGGTTTTTCACAGTGGTTTGTTATTAGATGTATATCTTTTTTCTTTATAATTTATTTGATGTTGAATTATAGATCCCAAGTTTATTACTTTCCTTTTTTTTGAGGGGAATTGACCCTTTAAAGCATTAAAAGTATTACATAAGTCTTTCGATAAGTAGAGTTGGGAGTTTAGTAATGTTCCCCATCCTCAGATACGATGTAACATTAGTATTTTATTAATTTTATTAATTGTTTTCTTGGAGATCAATGAGAAGATTTCGAGTGAAAACCCACATATCTATGCAATTGCACCAAAAATCTAGAAAAGATATACACTGAACTCGATACTTTAAAAAAACAGTATCAACTAAATATGATACTATTAAAAACATGGTGTTCACTATGAATTCAATGTGTAGGCATTATCAACATAGGAAAAAAGAGGATAATTTGGGAGATAAATTTGACATTGCATTTGCCACGCTTAGTACCACACAAACCAATCACATATTTGAATAAATATCGAAACAACCCTTAAATTCACAATTTATGCATGTTTCTAGGCAAGAAATTGGTCAACCAAACAATGAAAGTGCTAAGAGAAAAATAGATCTTAATCTAGAAAACAAAAAAAAAAAAACCAAAAATGGAATTTGATATTCCCAAGGTCTTAAAGGACATACGCTTTAGTAAAACTTACTTTAGCAATGGTTTAGTCATGATTAAAGACTTTCCTTTTTCTCTAAATGATGAGGAAAAAAATCTTTTCACTTAGAAAATACACAAGCAACCTAGTCAAAGCATACACAAGCCATCTAATCACAATAAAAAAGCTATAAATATGAGGTCATCAGTGCAAGTTATGGGTGTAAAGTTTGTAGCTAGTAAGTTGAGTATGAGGAACCATCATACCATGGGAAAAGAAGACATGCTAAAGTTTCAAGATCTAACAGAGCATGGATCCCAGCAAAGCAATATTTGGGCTGCTTTGAATAAGCAGTTCGGCTTGTCATCGGGAAATGAACATATAATGGTACATGAGCAACGATAGATATATGTTTCCCCAGATGTTAGATCATACAATAAACAATTATGAAATAAAGTTATTGTAATTTTTTTAATTTTGTATAGGTTTCACATTCTATTGATTTAAAAAATGTGAGAATTTAATAAAATATTATCAGCAATAACGAAGTCAACAAAAATGATGTAGTAGACAAGCTATTTTTGTTCTTGTGAATTTTTTCCCTTTTTGGTTTGGTTATAATTATGTTTTTCCTTTTTTCTTTATATGTTATAGATGTGGATCAAACCAAGATATTTTGTATAAATTGGATGATGTCACCTTCCATGGCGTAACTAATTTATACAAAGACTATTTGCATTTTTTGACTCTAGAGGAAGTGAGAAAATGTAACAAATTTTTCAACTGGAAAGAAAAAGGAGATGCTGCTTATGAGAACGTTTCAAAGAGACAATCTTTGACAATGTATCACTTGTTATGGTTTTCCCAAACAAGTGGCTAACAAATTGGGTATATACATGCACAAAATCATGATTTTATGAATATGCATAAAGAAATAGGTTATTTTAAAAATTATAGAAAACATATTTTTGGTAAGCTAATGTAATACTTTTTTTTAATAGGGATATTGATGCATACTTATATGATTTACATTTAAGAAAGCAAAGAGAAGGATTAAAGAATAAGCTGTATCTTCCCATCATGTTTCAGGTAATGAACCACAATACCTGTTTCATATTTTTGTTTTGTAAACAATTATTTTAATGTTAATTGAAATTATAAAATTATCTACATAGATAATTACTATGTCATTTGTAGATGACAATGTTGAAAAAGTCTCATTAAAGAAACGCATTCATTATTTTAATGCTATTGAACCATATCTTCCTGATGACACTAATAATATCGAGCAAGTACTAAAATATAAAACACATATTATCCTAAATATATAATTGTTTCCCCTCAATGATACAATGTTATGAACTTATCCATGTTTACAGATTTACATTCCCTTGCTTGATGGATGGAGAGAACATTGGACATTGGTTGTGGTTAATATAAAAGAGGAATGATGGTATATGTGGATTCCTTATATCCATCAGATAAAGCAATTACATTAGCATTTGATCTGGTAATTAACAGTTTTAGTTGTTTAGTGACAATTAATATTAACTGTTACCGGTATTTAATCAGTAAACATCATTTATTACCAATATGATTTTATTATAGTTAGTGAAAGCAGCATACTTTTTTGAAGAGTATCCTCGATTGGGTCAATTATTTGAAGATGTAACTACTTTCAATTTTCAAGTAGTAATAACTCACGAGCAGCCCAATTCGTGAGCAACATCATACTAAAAACACTCATAACATATACTATATTATTTGAGATCATCTATACTATTATAATAGCAATCTTTACAAAACCCTAAAATGGTGCAACAAGAGTGATTTGTTAGATTTTGTATAATCTTAACCATAAAAATTATTGCATTAAATCTGAGCCATCAATTTTAAAGTTAAGATATCACTTTATTTTATTTAGAAAAATCCCCATGCTTCGGATACACGTGATAAAAGATAGGTGATAATCCAATTATGTAGGAAAAAAATTAGACAATTATATTTATTCATTAAATCTAAACTATAGATTTTGTTTTAAAAACCACCTTATCTAAGTAAAATACTCATTTACAATTTTTATCTTTTAAAAAAATCACTCATAATTTTGGTTGTATTTGATAAAGGATACATGATAATTCTATTATCTAAAAAAATTTAGGCAGTTAAAAAAAGTGATAATCTTTGGAAAAACCTAAAATGCTAGCTACAATGGGAGTGATTTGCAGGATTTGATGTAATCTCAGTTATAAAAATTAGTCATCTGTTAAATCTAATCTATCGACACCGTATTAATAACAATATTTGGAAAACCCTAAATGAGGGTGATTTGTGTGACGTGGTGTAATTTTAGCCATGAATATTATCGATTCATTAAATCTAAACCATTGATTTTACAGTTTTAAAAAAATAGTTTGTAACTGCCGTCTATCTCTAACAAAATGCTGCTTTATTTTTATTTATTTTTGAAAACAAAACTTAGGGAAGCTAACTGCCTACTTCTCATTTTTTTGATTATACGTGATACGTAATTGTCAGGGCTTTAGATACTTTCGACTGTTGATTCTATACACGTCTCTTTCTCTCATCAAAGCACGCGCACGCACACACACACACACACACACACTCTTTCTCAAGGAAATTGATTTCTTCAATTTATTTCGAAAATCACTTCGCTAGTATTCCTTCTTTCCTAATTTTCTTTGATAGTCGCCCTTTAATTATTTACTAGATGAATTTTTCAAAATCTTTTAGCTATTTTGTTTGGGGATTTGTGTGATACATAGGTGCAAGGAAAATGAGAAAACACAAACAATACTCATGAAGCAATGGAGGTGTGCAAAGACTAGAAGAACATATGAAAATCTCAAGCACAAATAACTATCCTACAAGGACTTGGATTTTTTAACTTCTTTTATTTTTGAAGAGAATGACAAATAGGATAGTTACGATCATAGAATTTTGGAGGAGGGTGGTTGATTTGTGAAGTCACAGATTTTGAGAGGAGGGATGATAATATGTATATTGATTTAGAAGGGGGCAATCGATTTCAGAAAATTTAATCTTACTTAGAGGGTATTTCCACCCTGAGGGGGGTATTGATGAATTCATTTTGAGTTATGAGCTCCATTTTGTCTTTTTTTTTTTGGAGGAACTAATTGTAGAGCATGTTTAACATGATAAGCACTCAATTAGGAATTTTCGGAGTTAACACTTGTGGAAGGACTCAAAGCATTGCATTACTGTCTAATAGGAACCTCGAGTACAATTAAGTGTCCTTCAAGAATTTGGATGAATATTTCAATCAACTGGGAAGAGAAAAAAGGACAAATAAAGGAATATAATCTATTTTTGGAAAATGATGCCTTCACCTTAGCATAAATTGCTATCTCTTTTAAAATATTTTTGTGAAAAAACTAAAATAATGAATTTTAAAGGCACATACAGTTCAGTATTTGAAGAAAGCGAATAAATTGTATACTATGATTCTTACTATTGCCAACAAATTTTCAAGAGATATTACATTTGACATCGCTGTATATGTAAAAAAAATCTTTTCACACACAACATAAAAATAAATATGTTATGAACAAAGTTCATCATGACCCGCCTCGCGCGCACAAAATTTTCTTGAAATATGTTTAGCAAAAAGTCTGTATTGTCAATGAGACAAAAAATATGGAGGTTTGGGTATAGCAATATTGTCAAAATTTGATTCTTAAATAGAGAATAGCAATGGAGTAGGATATATCTGCACCAATAAAAGCATAATTGAACAAGGTATTTGAAGTGGTTGTTTAATTAAAGCAATTTAGGGAGCTTAAATTTCACCATTGATGAAGAACTTTAAGTTTGTTAATTATTTAATCTATTACTCAAAATTAGTGGTGACGAATTAGTTCTAAGCACCTTTATTGTACTAATTAGATATTGTGCAAAAATGTCATGAGAGAAGGCAGTAAGATGTGTACATTTTTTTAGGTGGATTAATTTTTTTCTCAATTATTTCTCACTTCAGTTAAAAATATAGTATATTTACTGCATATTATAACACCTATTTTGTTATCGTTTTCTTTTATATGTCCCTATAAAACGTTAATCCTTCTTCAGGTCCTATTATACCTCTTTTTTCTACCATAGGTTCTTTATGTACTTTGATGCTAACTTAGGTCCATATTGGACAGTAATTAAAGATAGTAGGCACTATCAAAGTACTTAACTCAGAATTTTGGGAGAGTGGGATTTGATTGAGAAGGGGGGCAATTTCATTTTTTAACTTGGATATAGTTTTTTATTTGTTTAGATTTTGTTTCGTAATAAGTGGTTTGTGATTTTGGTTTATACTTTTTATTTTTATTTTGAGTTTATATTTAGATATCGAACTTTCCTCTCATAAGTGGTTTGTAATTGATATTGTTATTGTTCCTCAGTATTTGACTCTTTGAAAAACTAAAAGGATTTTTGCTAATGAGGATGCATGTTATCACATGGATTGTAATTTACAAGAGGATGCAGTAATGTGTTGGTAATTTATTTGGCTTAATTCAAAATATCACTGCATGATTGAGACGGTTACTTTGATTAATTATTTATTGTTTTCTATGATGATTTTTATATGCCTTTGGAACTCGGTTCTGGGAATGTAATGTAATTGTGCAACACGAGAAATGAACAACAATGAAATTTACTACTATTTTTGGGTCAGATTTGAAGGTCTTGTAACACTACCATTCTTTGAAGATATTACAAAGAGGATGCTAATTAACAAGAAGGGAGAATCAAAGCAACTCATTAGAAGAAACAAGTGGGTTGATCAGTATAATGGAGTGAAGCTCGAACCCTATACAAGAATTTATGTATAATTTTCTATATTTGTAGTTAGGTGAAGGTCTTTAATATATGTTATATTTTTGGATTCTTATTTTTTTATGGGTTATCATAGGGAGCATAAGATGTTAGATATATTATGGTGTAAAATTCGTAATCTATAGAGGTTGATGTATAATGCATAAACGTAGGAGTTAAAAGGAGGAAATGACTTTGTTTTGAAATAGATTTGGATATCTAATTATTCTCGAAGGTGGTGTCATCTAATGTAAAAGAAGGGGTATTTTTCGCTTACAACTTAGCGAAACTATTTTATACGTAAGTGATACATGATCCTAACTGTCGTCTGACGGTATGTACTGATTATTTTATGAATCAAGACCTACTTTTAATGTGTTAGTTGTCTCAGGTATAATCCACTTTACAGCTGAATTTAGCGAAATTTGAAACTTTTAAATGTAGGGGAGAAGGATTTGATTCACCAATTAAAGTTTCCATTGATTGAAAAAGCCAATTTTGCTAATTATGTGATCAAGTAAGTTAGACAATGTGTTATCTTAAGATTCATAAAATATCTATGAGAAATGATTTTATAAAATGAATACTGTATAATTTTTAAATTAAAATTTAGTTAAAAGATGGTATGTGCATCGCACGGGTCTATACTAGTTAATAATGCATATGTTGCAGGTATGATTGTGGCATGTATGTTCTGAAGTATATTTAAGCATCTAGCAATTCTGCATGGAGCGAAATGAAATTTCCGGTAAGAATTGAAATGCATAAAATAAAAATTGTATATAGTAAAAAAATGTGCTAATCATGGATAATTGTTCTATTTATACTTCCTGTAATTAGATGAAATGTGAATGAAGCTATTGATAGGGGTGTTCATGGTTCGGGTACCCGAACCAAAGGAGATTTTGGTTCGGGTACCCAAAATTTCGGGTCGGTAAAATAGTGAACCGTATCCGAACCGAAACTTTCGGGTAACTGAAATTCGGGTACCCGAAAATTTCGGTTCGGGTTTTTGGTTACCCAATAACCCATTTTTTCTAAAATATTTTTTCCTATTTTGCCTAATAATTTTATTGTACCCATGATATAATTATTTCTGTTTATGCTATAAAAAGTTATTATATTGAGTCAAGTTGCACTTTAAATTATTACACAATATGACAATATAACCGGATATCTTATCACCATTCACATTTCAATTAATCTACACTTTCATAAGGCATAAGCTTGTTAACATCATATTCATGCCCAACACATTCAAATAAAATAATGCAACGAAGTTAAAGTACTTATCTTCTTCGGGTTTCTGAATACTTAACTTACAAAATCTTTAGGGAATGGATGATATAAAAAAAGTTTTGAAAAAGTTTTAAAAAAAGTTTCGGGTTTTCGGGTACCCGAATCTTCAAAATGCCCGAACCGTACCCGAACCAATAACCGAAAAAAATATTGGTTCGGGTACCCGAACCAAAATTTTCAAATATTTCGGTTCTGGTACCCGAGATTTCGGATTGGGTAGCGGGTTTTCGGTTTGGGTTATTGGTTACGGATATTTTTTGAACACCCCTAGCTATTGAAGTACATGGCAAAATTAGGGCAAGCAAGTTCAACAATGTTGAATTTAAATCACGAAGTTTTTTAAACTATATTGTCAAAGAGTGACATTTTAAATGATACTTCTTAAGAAATTTAATTGTGGCTTATGTTTTGATTAGTTTAATTTCCATAAATTTTTAGAAAGATATTAATTTAGTTATAAACATTATATACGACTAGTAAATTTGCGAGAAATCTAAGAAAAAATTTAGTATGATGCTAAGTTTCCAAGCTAACTTCTAAGTCCAAGGGAAAACCAAAAGGGAAAAAATTTATGAGCAACTTCACCTGATCAAGTATGAAAGCAACTTCGCATTGCAACAAGAAGCAAATCTATGGAACATAAAATACAACTTGGTAGAAAGAGATGACGGTGGACATTAAGTATATTTTATTCAAGATTTCCTATTCGACCAACCTATTTAACAAAACATAGGCAACTTCAATAACGATCACAAATCCTCTTTTAGGGACCATCAACAATCTTAGGATTCTTCTCTAGGTTCTCCACTTCTTCGCTGAAGGCCACCGTCGCGTTTAATAGAAACAATTATTTGGTAGAACTATTTTGTTTAAATTAGGTTTATATAACAATTGATCATTAACTTTGATATTTCACCTTCGATATAAGAATTAGGCATAATGCTCATTAGCTTCTTACACACTGCTTTTGCATTGTTGTAAAAAATATCCTTTGAATTAGCCGGGGTATATTGACCGCTTGTAGTATACACTTCATTCAAGTTGAAGTCCTTCGTTGGTTTTTTCCTGGCAGTTTTCCTTTTGGTATCTTTAGGACAGGTTCATCGCCTATGAGCTATAATATGACATCTGCTACAAGTTTGTTACTTTTTCCCTTTTGGCATCCCTCTTGAAATTACAGCATGTGGTTCTTTTATTCTGCTATCTCTTTCAAACATCTTCTTCATCACCAAATATGTCATTATTGAGCTAAATATGTTTCTGAGCGTCAATATATAGTCCACTGACGAAGAATTCAACCACTTAGAATTTCTTTCATATTCGCATATTTCATAACTTCAAACATGCAATGACTTAAACCACTTGTAAATTTAGAGCCCCCATTTTTTTCATACATTGGTCCTTAAATGTCACACACATAATCTATGTCATGCTTCCAGAAACTGCACTTTAATGGCATTAGCCATTGCTTTGTCACTATCTGTCATAAGTATCTTTGATTTTTGTCCGTCGCCCACTTTAATCAACTATTCCAAAACCCAATTAAAGGAAGAATCGTTCTCATGGACTAAAAATGCATAACCAAAGGTCAGTGTCTTAAGATTATGGTTGATACCAACAAGTACCACAAGTGGCTTATTATATGCATTACATTTGTAGGTGTTATCAAATGCCAGAACATGTCAAAAAGTTTTATAATCTATGCATGACACTTTATCACACCAAAGAAGTTCTGCAACATGCCCTCCTCATTCTCGGTGTATTCCAAAAAGTATGTAGTATCAACTTATTTCTTTTCTCGTAAATATGCCAAAACAGCATCAGTCATTGTCTTTTACTTGCTTTTTTCTATACTTGTGGAAATTATTTTTCATGTCATCTTTTAAGTATGGAAGTTTTTCAATACTTCCAGCTTGATTAGCCAAAGCCCGCATTATACTATGAGGAGGAATTCCGGTATCATAGAGTGTTCCATTTCCTTCTTTTCCTTCTTTGGAATTTTATGTGCGATCTGGTTCTTCTAAAAAAAATTAATAACTAATAATATGCTTTATAAATATGATATGTAAGGTGAGAAACAAAACATTAAAAATTAATTACAAATTTATAACCAACTTGAAGTATTTTGGACTTCCTGGGTTCGAAAGAGGATGTCAATGTTCAGCCATAAATCTTGTCACAGTCTCATGATCTGTATCTTTCATCCATTTGGATCGAATTTCAACAGAACATATACATATTTGTGACGCCCAACCCCCTCTCGGGCTGCAGATAGTTACCAGGAACGGCTTCAAAGATCATTTACTGACCCCATAAATCTCCATAAATTTTTCCGGCGTGCTTCGTTCTCGCTCACACGCTACATGGGAGACTTCCCAGGAGGTCACCCTCCTAAGATTGCTCCCATAGCAAGCACGCTTAATTGCGGAGTTCTTAATAGTAGGTTTCTCGAAAAGAAAGGTGTACCTTTGGTGATATAAATAGTCACTTTGATCATGTTAAGCTAAAGTGTTACA
This sequence comes from Carnegiea gigantea, assembly GCA_029747015.1. Lineage (NCBI taxonomy): Eukaryota > Viridiplantae > Streptophyta > Magnoliopsida > Caryophyllales > Cactaceae > Carnegiea > Carnegiea gigantea. The sequence continues at coordinate 38,345 of JAKOGI010001402.1, forward strand.
ACCACCCCCATTTGAAACGGCCAACGTTCTCGTTGTACCTCACTAACAGACCAACTTACGAGTCCTTTTAACCGGTGGTACACACCCAGTATTCTTACCCCGCTAGTGACTGCCCATGGGCTCTCCATCCCCTGGCGTAGTTCACATTCGCAGGTCAGCTCTGATACCATCTGTAATGCCCCGACCCCTCTTCTGTGCCATAGATAGTTACCAATAACGACTTCAAGGATCATTGACGGATCCCACAAGTCACTACAAATCTTTCCGGCATGTCTCATCCTCGCTCACACGCTACCTGAGAGACTTCTTAGGAGGTCACCCATCCTAAGATTGGTCCCACAGCAAGCACACTTAATTGTGGAATTCTTAAGAGTGGGCTTCCCGAAAAGAAAGGTGTACCTTTTGTGATATAAGTAGTCACGTTGATCCTTTTAAGCCACACTTCAATCCTTTGAAGAGGGCTCGGGGTGTTACAGATGGTATCAGAGTCGACCCGCGAACGTGAGCTACGCCAGTGGATGGAGAGCCCATGGGCAGTCACCTAGCGGGATAAGGATACTGGGTGTGGACTGCCGGTCAAGAGGACTCGTGTTGAGTTATTATATTTAGTTTTGATGATGACAAATCCAAGTGTAAAAATTTGTCCAAGTAATGTTGCTCCAAACACGATCTCCAAACAGGCCTAACTGGTGTTTGTGATCTTTATTGTATTAACTGGTTTGCTACATGTGAGAACAAGACTTCAAAAGCAGGTTTTACTTGGTGATTCTATATTAAGTCAAGAACACCACCTCGACAGTTGATTGTAAGGCATGTTCCTGAACTCTAGCAATGCAAAGAACAACCCCAGCAAACAAGGTAGCCTTGGTGTTCACAGCAGCTCTACAAATCCTGGACAAGATAACTGGTTCAAAATAAGAAGTCTTGGGTATATAGGTTTTATTTATTTAGACTCTTGTTAATATGCCAATATTGAAAACGTCATTTTAAATACCTCTTGAATCGGTATTTGCGCTAAGTGCTTCAGAACACCAGTTGCGAACAACCCTGCAAACAGGGTGCCTAGGGTGTTTCTGAACTGAAGTGGCCATACCCGGTTATCTTTGAAAATTCATTTCGGTTGGCCAAGATCTCCAGAATACTTTCTTTAAATTCCAAGATTGCTATTTTTCTGGAAAGGATATTTCTTGAAAATATTATGGGAGATTTGCGAAAATAGGTTTTGGGAGAATTGCCAAAACTAAAAGATTCCCTTTGCCTATATTTTCGAATATGATAAAATTTCAAAAGCTGAAGATTTCTGGTTGTCATTTGAATCTTCTTCACGGCTATGGGAAGATAAGGGTTATCTCTTAAGATAACAAATCCCTTATATTTTGGGAAAAAATTATCACTAGCCGTTGGGGAGTATTTCTTGCTTGAAAATCGTTTTCCCTACTTAGCTGATTCTTTCACCTCTCCTTGTTTTTGACCGTTGGATTTTGTGTTTAAAATCTCAGCATTTCACTCCCATTTGCATAGATGAAAAAAGACGAGAAACATACACAACATACGCAAAAAGGGGAAAATTTCAAAAGTGGTTTTTCTAGTGAGAAGAATTTTTCGAGTTACGCTTGAGAAAAGAAAAACCGAGACAAGTTGTGTTTAAACAGAGCTTTCAAGATATTGGCATACTAGGACCTCATTGTACCTTACATCTGCTTAAATCAGAAGCACCCCCGTAAGGTGTTTTGTAACCCTGATCTTGGATCAGAAAAGTGAGTGAGTGGTCCTCAGTCGTGTGGACTTTGGACGTGTCCAATCTGGTGAGATTTGGACGTGGTGTAACTCTTCTTAGAGAAGAAGGTTACGTGGTTGCAAGTTGTAACAAGGTGTGTTACATTTGTAACGTGTGAAGCCCGTTAGTGAAAGTGGTTAAATCCTACACGAGGTAGGTCGTGGTTTTTCATACCTCAGTTGGCCTAGAGGTGTTTTCCACGTAAAAATTGTGTGTGCGCTTTATTTTCCGCATTTATCTTGGTGATTTTTGCATTTGCAATATTTGAGAACACCCCCTGCAAATAAGTCACTAGGGTGTTTGTCATCTGAGAATAACCTCTGTTAGGGTGTTTGTTATTTACACCACGAAAATCAGACACCACAATTCACCCCCTCTTGTGGTTGTATACTCACGAATTTAACAAGTGGTATCAGAGCGGGTTCTCCTACGAAAGGTTAACACCTTGAGAGATTCTGAAGATGAGTACTCCACAAGGAATTCTTGAAGGACAATCCATTACTCGCCCTCCTTACTTCAATGGCCAACACTATAGTTGGTGGAAGAATAGGATGGAGAACTATATACAAGCCGAAGACTATGAGTTATGGATGCTCATCAAGAACGGGCCTTTTGTTCCCATAAAAACCCTTCTTGAAGGAAAAACAGCTCCCAAAGAACCTCATGAGTTTGATGTCGAGGACTACAAAAAGATGGAGAAAAATGCCAAGGCCAAAAAGCTTCTATATTTTAGCCTAGGACCCGATGAATACACTCGCATCTCTGAGTGTGAATCAGCCCAAGCTATCTGGAACGCCCTGCAAGTTGCTCATGAAGGTACGAGTCAGGTTAAACAATCTAGAATTGAGCTACTTATGCGACAATATGAGTTGTTTGATATGGGTGATCGTGAGACTGTGATGGATATGTATACACGGTTTACCCAGATCATGAACGAGTTAAAATCCCTGGGAAGATCTTTCACCACTGAAGAGTTGGTGAGGAAAATCCTCATAATTTTACCTCGTACATGGGAGGCCAAAGTAACAGCTATCTAAGAGGCTAAAGACATGAACAAGATCACCATCGACAAGTTGATTGGTAATCTCCAGACCTATGAACTCCGAAATAACTCACAACAAAGAGAGGAGCAAAAGAAGGATCGTGGGCTTGCCTTGAAAGCACATGAGGACACTGACTCTGACCTTGAAGATGAAGATATGGCCCTAATGTCCAGAAAATTCAAGAAATTTTTCAAAAAGGTCAAGGAGAACAACAAAAGAAAAGACTTCAGTAAGTCCAGAAACACCCCCAAAGAACAGCTCACAGGGTGTTGCAAGTGCGGCAAACCAGATCACTTAGTCAAAAATTGCCCTCTGCTTCGAGAAGATCAGATGCCCGAACACCCTTGAAAACAGGGTCGAAAACACCCTGTAAACAATCTGGGCAAGCGATTCTTGAAAGCTATGCTGGCTGCTTGGGGAGATTCCTCTGAGGATGACGGAGAATCTGAAGCTGAAGAAGGGGTCGTAGCACTTATGGCACAAAGTGATTCAGATTCAGATGATGAATCAACAATCAGCTTCTCAGATCTCAAGAACAAGGTACATGGTCTTAACAAAGCCACTTTAGAAGAACTTCTATATAATTTGATAGACACCTGTGCTGATCTAAAAAGAGAAGTTCGTGACCTAGAGCTTGAAAATGAAATTCTCAAAAATGAAAAACTCGGTTTACATGAGAATATTAACGTGCTTAGAGAAGACCTCTTTCTAAAAGAAGGCGATTATACACAAGTAGAGAAAAAACTCTTTGAAGTGGAAGAAATAGTTGAATCCCTGCTAAATGAAAAGCAGAGCTTGAATGCCACCATAGAAAAATTAGAAACTGATCTTGCCACAAACAAACGCTGGAACAAATCTTCACAAGCCCTTGATTGGTTAAACACTCATCACAGTAGAAACAAAAAGGGACTTGGTTACAAGCATAAACGGACCGTTTACCCAATACATAGAAAGTATGTGGGATTACCTGAAAACATCGTTTGCTTTCATTGTGGTAAAACGGGTCATTATAGATACACTTGCCCTTTAAGAAAACATGCCAATGAAAAGAATGAAAAGTATGTGAAACAAATCTGGATTAGAAAAGATGAGCTTTACATGTCTAAAAGAATGGGACCCAAGTGGATCTGGGTTCCCAAAACTAATCTGTGATTTATTTTGCAGGCTGAAGTGAGAGAGAACAACCTTACGAACAACCCCACTAACACCCTTGAAAACAGGCAGTTGTGGTTTGTTGATAGTGGGTGTTCACGGCACATGACTGGTGAAAGATCAAATTTTCTCTTACTTACAGCTTTGAATGGTGGGAGTGTAGCATTTGGAAACGGCAAGTCTGGGACAATTGTCGGTATAGGTAATATTGGTAAAACTCTCTCCCACTCAATTGATAATGTGCACTTAGTTGATGGGTTAAAACACAATTTGCTAAGTGTGTCCCAACTGTGTGACAAGAACAACCTAGTACTGTTTTCAAAAACACGTTGCTTGGTTGTGAATGACGACACAGGAGATGTTGTGTTGAGGGGGAAGCGATGTCAAAATGTTTATAAAGTTTGTATTTCCACTCTTCCCCAAAATAATCTGACTTGTTTAAATGCATTAAATGATGATATAATGCTATGGCACAAGAGACTAGGTCATGCAAGCCTGTCCTTGTTAAACAAACTTGTTTTCAAAGATTTGGTTGTGGGACTACCTTCCATCAAGTATAATGATGATAAGGTATGTGAAGCTTGTGCAAAAGGAAAACAAGTCAGATCTTCTTTAAAATCTAAAAAGTATGTAAGCACTACCCGACCTCTTGAATTATTGCATATTGATCTATGTGGTCCCATGAGGATAGCTAGTAGAGGAGGAAAGAGGTATGTACTCGTAATTGTGGATGATTACTCTCGATTTACTTGGACTTTATTCTTGACATCCAAGAATGAAACCTTTGAGAAGTTTATTGCCCTTCTCAAAAGGATTGAAAAGAGAGTAGGAAACTCATTGGTAAGCTTGAGGTCTGATCATGGTACTGAATTTGAAAATGCAAGTTTTATAAACTTTTGTAATGAACATGGTGTTGATCATAACTTCTCAGCCCCGAGAACACCCCAGCAGAATGGGGTGGTTGAACGAAAAAATCGTACCCTAGAAGACATGACTAGAACAATGCTTATTGCTAGTGGTCTTCCTAAGAACTTTTGGGCAGAAGCCTTAAACACATCATGTTACATTATAAATAGATGCATGATTAGATCCATTTTGAACAAAACTCCTTATAAACTTCTCAAAGGCAGAAAACCCAATATTATGCATCTAAGAACATTTGATTGTAGATGTTTCGTGTATAACAATGGGAAAGATGCCTTAGGAAAGTTTGATCCAAGGAGTGATGAGGCAATATTTCTTGGTTATTCCTCTCACAGTAAGGCATACAAAGTCTTTAACAAAAGAACCTTGTGTGTTGAGGAAAGTGTGCATGTGTTTTTTTGATGAATCTAACTCTTTGAATGAGAGTGATGCACAGGATGAAGAGTTTGAATTAGGTCTTGTCCAAAAGGAATCGTTGAACCAAGAAAAACAAGGTGAGAACACCCTGAAGAAAACAGGTACAGAAGTTGTTCCTCAAAATGGCAGGCAAGGTGAGAACCAAACAGGGGGAAACACCGTTGAACCATGTTCGGAACCATGCTCTTTAGGAACAAGCTTGCAAACAGGTGCAGAAACAGGATCAGGAGGTGTTCTTGAGCCTGATCCTACACACATTTCAGTTAGAACAGAGCATGTGTCTGTGGATCCACTTAATCCAAGACCATAGAAGCACCATAGTTTGCACCCTCTTGATCAAATCTTGTCAGATATTAATACTGGAGTGCAAACTAGATCTAAACTTAAGAATTTTTGTGCTTTCTATGCTTTTCTTTCTAATATTGAGTCAAAAAGTGTGAATGAAGCTCTTGCAGATTCAGATTGGATCACGGCTATGCAAGAAGAGCTTCATCAATTTGAAAGAAACAAAGTGTGGCACCTTGTACCTCGACTGGCTGAGAGAAAAATCATTGGAACCAAGTGGGTGTTCCGAAACAAACTGGATGAGTCAGGAACAGTCACTAGGAACAAGGCACGGCTGGTTGTTCAAGGGTATAATCAAGAAGAAGGGATCGATTATGAAGAAACCTTTGCACCAGTTGCTAGAATTGAGGCTATTCGAATCTTAATAGCCTTTGCAGCTCATATGGAAATCAAGCTATATCAAATGGACGTGAAAAGTGCATTCCTCAATGGATACCTTAAAGAAGAGGTGTATGTCAAACAACCCCCTGGTTTTGAAAATGGTGATTTTCCAAATCATGTTTTTAAACTTGACAGAGCACTTTATGGTTTAAAATAAGCTCCAAGAGCTTGGTATGAACAGTTGTCAAGCTTTTTACTTGAAAATGATTTTAGAAGAGGCAAGGTAGACAATACCTTGTTTCTAAAATCTAAGGGGAAACATTTATTGATTGTCCAAATATATGTAGATGACATTATATTTGGTGCAACTCATCATGATTTATGCAATGAATTTTCAAATATGATGAGGAGTGAGTTTGAGATGAGCATGATGGGTGAGCTTAACTTTTTCTTAGGCTTACAAATCAAGCAAACTCCAAACGGCACCATGATCCATCAACAAAAGTATATCAATAGCTACTTAAGCGTTTTGGGATGGAGTCGGCCAAACCCATAGACACTCCTATTCCTCCTTCAACCAAGTTGGTTATGGATGATGGGAGTCCCTCAGTTGAGGAGAAACTCTATAGGGGCATGATTGGGTCACCCCTATACCTAACCGCTAGTAGACCGGATATTATTTTTAGTGTTGGTTTATGTGCCCGTTTTCAGTCTAATCCTAAGGAAACTCATCTTAAGGCTGTTAAACGGATACTGAGATATTTGAAACATACACCCAATTTAGCTTTATGGTATCCTAGAGGTTGCAATCTTGATCTTGTTGGATATGCTGACGCTGACTATGCAGGATTCCTAGTTGATAGAAAGAGTACCTCAGGTATGGCTCACTTTCTTGGACCTTGTTTGGTATCTTGGGCTACCAAGAAGTAACATTCAGTTGCCATGTCCACAGCAGAAGCTGAATATGTTGCAGCAGCTTCATGTTGTGCTCAACTGTTGTGGATAAGACAACAGCTTAAGAAATTTTGTGTTGACACTGGATGCATTCCTATTTTTTGTGATAATACTAGCGCTATTAACATTGCCAAAAACCCATGTCAACACAAAAGGACAAAACATATTGACATTCGACATCATTTCTTAAGAGATAATGTGGAAAAAGGCTTTATTTCAATAAATTTTTGCTCCACTAAAAATCAAATTGCTGATATATTCACTAAAGCACTGAGTAGAGACCAATTCGAGAGAAACAGACTGGAATTGGGGGTGGTGAAAACACCCTGAGAACACCTGTTCTCAGAGTTAGACCAAGCTGACAAAAACACCTTATAATACCTGTTCTATCCCCTTGTTTGCAATTCTTGTTATCAAAACAGTGGTTTATGCTTAACGAATATGTGTAGTCTTGTGTGCTACTATGATTATATGTGAAGACTGCTGCCTTGGGAGATGGAGAAAGAGTATTCATGACAGACCTTGGAATGAGAGAAGCATGTTCAAGAACAGGCGGCTCGAACAGGTATGCCTTAATTGTCATTAATGTATGCTGCCTGCTTAAATTCTAGGTGTTCCCTAGGTGGCCCTTCATAATGGGTAGGGAGTTTAAAAAACCCCCCTTGCGTGCGTCTGTCTTTCCCGTCTTGCTCTCTCCTCTGTTCTTGCTTTCAAACCCTAGCAAAACCCTCAAAACCCTAAATTCTTCCTTGCGATAATGGCTCCTAAAACTGATTCTTCATCAATCTCTGAGAGTAACAACATGATTATACCCTCGATTCCGGCTCCTCCTCGCCCAATTATCCACACAATATTCGGGTATCTAAATCGGTTAAACCTCAAAAGTATTGGGCTTGAGTTGAATGATATTCCCTACTCCTTCGGTTGGAAATTAGTGGTGTATGTGGGAACAATCCCTTGTCCCATTTCTTCTAAAGCTGTTGCTGGTTCTTCGGGTTTCCAAGACCAATTCTTGGAGAACCCAGAAACCCTCTTTGGGGATTTTGAACCCTGTTCTTCTGCGCTATTCCCAGAAACAACTCAAAGAATAGGGGATGCGTTCTTCGATGATCTGTTCATGGATCTGAAGGAGGACTCTGGTGAGAAAATAGAAGATAGTCCTGTCCAAGGGGATGACTCTGTTCCTCTATTCTCTCAAACTGGAGAGAAGAGAAAAAGGGTGAAGATGGTGGCTAGGCGCACCCGAACGCCAAGAACACGACCACCACCAAGGTCTCGCCCCTCTCTAACTCCCTCTTCTCCACCTTCTAAACCTTCTCGTAAATCTGTGAGAATTGCTTTTAGATCGACCCCCAGATCCTCCAAACCTTCTGCTCTAGTTATTAAGGAGATTTCCTCTTCCTCCTCGAGCCTTTCTAGTTCTGATTCCGAGGATCCCTCCTTCAAACAAGGGACCCCCGTGTTCTCAGAATCCTCTGATGAACAAAACCCTTCAAAACCAATCACCACTTCTTCTAAACCTTCAGCCTCAAAAACACCCCTCAAGAGGAAACCGAAAACAACCCCTCTTTCCAAAACTGCATCCCCGGCTCCTCAAATCAAAAAGACCAAATTGTCCACTCCCTCTCCCCTGTCTGAGAAACACGCGCAATTCCTCCGGCGCAATGTTGTAAGGGGGAAGGTAGTGAACATATCCTTCCTTGAGGAACTTGGGCTGGGGGTGTTCTTGACCAAGCTTCGAGCCCAAGGCTGGCTTGAGTTGTTTGCAAACACCCAGCAAGGGTGTTCTGTGCCCGAGTTGGCTGACTTCTATGCCAACTGCTCTGTCACAAATGGGGTAGTGACAAGTGCTGTCAATGAGTGGCATTTCTCCTTTGATGCAGCCACTCTTGGTGACATTCTGGGCATCCCCTCCTGTGGATTTGCTGTGTATGTGAGGGAGGACAAAACTGTCCTAGAGACAGTCAGGCTTCTGGAGATATCCAAGCGGGTCAGCCAGAAACAGAGCCTGAGAACACCCTCCTCTGTAAAAAAGGGTGATCTGATCCCTCTTCACCAACTACTTTTCATGTTCGTCATTAAGAACGTGATTCCAAGGGGTCAAGGGAGAAACTCAGCAGACCTTTTTGATCAGTGCCTGGTCGACTTCTTGGATAGGGAGGAACCCATAAATCTTCCTGCTATCATGATTCGCCACATTGGGCGAATTGCGAACACCACCCGAAACCATGATCTCGGGTATGGGTTCTTGCTGACCAAGGTGTTTGAGCACTTTGGTATTGAGCTTAAACGGAGAGTGCCAGCTCAACCGATTGATGAAATTGGCGTTGACACCCTAATGGGGTGTGACTTTGACGTTGGCCATGGGTCAACTCACAAACAGGGTCTTCGACCACCTCGACCTCCTGTTTCTGAGAACCCCAGTCCCACCGTTGAAGCTGTTCTTGAGGATAATGCACGCCTCAAAGAAGAGCTTTCTGCTGTGAAGTCTGCTCTTGAAGCAGAGAAGGCCATCTCAGCTAAACGCCACGAAGAACTCCTTGCACTCCTCTCTGATCTCGCTCCCAGTATTCCTCCACTGCAATCAAGACCACACCCTACCCCTTGATTGTATAGATTGTTCTCTCGCTCTCCTCTCCTCCCCTTGTTGTTTTTATTTGGCATTGCACTTGGCATTGTTCTCTGCGTGCTTACCTGTCGTAACTGTTTTGCAACCACCCGTTACTTTTTTCTTTCAATGTGTTCTTGCTTTTTAATGATGCCAAAGGGGGGAAGACGAACCATTACTTGACAAATATTGACCCTCTTTCAATTTGGAACACTCGGACCTTAGTGGATAACCAAATCAATCAGCATACATGGTTCTCAAATTTGTTTTTAATATTTGTCAATATGGTCACTTGGTTTGTCATCATCAAAAAGGGGGAATTTGTTGAGTTATTATATTTAGTTTTGATGATGACAAATCCAAGTGTAAAAATTTGTCCAAGTAATGTTGCTCCAAACACGATCTCCAAACAGGCCTAACTGGTGTTTGTGATCTTTATTGTATTAACTAGTTTGCTACATGTGAGAACAACCCCATAGACACTCCTATTCCTCCATCCCAAAGCAGGTTTTACTTGGTGATTCTATATTAAGTCAAGAACACCACCTCGACAGTTGATTGTAAGGCATGTTCCTGAACTCTAGCAATACAAAGAACAACCCCAGCAAACAAGGTGGCCTTGGTGTTCACAGCAGCTCTACAAATCTTGGACAAGATGACTGGTTCAAAACAAGAAGTCTTGGGTATATAGGTTTTATTTATTTAGACTCTTGTTAATATGCCAATATTGAAAACGTCATTTTAAACACCTCTTGAATCGGTATTTGCGCTAAGTGCTTCAGAACACCAGTTGCGAACAACCCTGCAAACAGGGTGCCTAGGGTGTTTCTGAACTGAAGTGGCCATACCCGGTTATCTTTGAAAATTCATTTCGGTTGGCCAAGATCTCCAGAATACTTTCTTTAAATTCCAAGATTGCTATTTTTCTGGAAAGGATATTTCTTGAAAATATTATGGGAGATTTGCGAAAATAGGTTTTGGGAGAATTGCCAAAACTAAAAGATTCCCTTTGCCTATATTTTCGGATATGATAAAATTTCAAAAGCTGAAGATTTCTGGTTGTCATTTGAATCTTCTTCATGGCTATAGGAAGATAAGGGTTATCTCTTAAGATAACAAATCCCTTATATTTTGGGAAAAATTTATCACTAGCCGTTGGGGAGTATTTCTTGCTTGAAAATCGTTTTCCCTACTTAGCTGATTCTTTCACGTCTCCTTATTTTTGACCGTTGGATTTTGTATTTAAAATCTCAGCATTTCACTCCCATTTGCATAGATGAAAAAAGACGAGAAACATACACAACATACGTAAAAAAGGTAAAATTTCAAAAGTGGTTTTTCTAGTGAGAAGAATTTTTCGAGTTACGCTTGAGAAAAGAAAAATCGAGACAAGTTGTGTTTAAACAGAGCTTTCAAGATATTGGCATACTAGGACCTCATTGTACCTTACATCTGCTTAAATCAGAAGCACCCCCGTAAGGTGTTTTGTAACCCTGATCTTGGATCAGAAAAGTGAGTGAGTGGTCCTCAGTCGTGTGGACTTTGGACGTGTCCAATCTGGTGAGATTTGGACGTGGTGTAACCCTTTCTTAGAGAAGAAGGTTACGTGGTTGCAAGTTGTAACAAGGTGTGCTACATTTGTAACGTGTGAAGCCCGTTAGTGAAAGTGGTTAAATCCTACACGAGGTAGGTCGTGGTTTTCACACCTCAGTTGGGCCAAAGGTGTTTTCCACGTAAAAATTGTGTGTGTGTTTTATTTTCCACATTTATCTTGGTGATTTTCACATTTGCAATATTTGAGAACACCCCCTGCAATCAAGTCACTAGGGTGTTTGTCATCTGAGAATAACCTCTGTGAGGGTGTTTGTTATTTACAACGCGAAAATCAGACACCACAATTCACCCCCCTCTTGTGGTTGTATACTCACGAATTTAACAACTCGTAAGTCAGTCAATTAGTGAGGCACAATGAGGACGTTGTGCGTTTCAAGTAGGGGTGGTTGTAACACTCCGAGTGTGACTTAAAAGGATTAGAGTGACTACTTATATTATCAAAGGTGCACCTTTCTTTTTGGGAAGCTCGCTCTTAGGAACTTCACAGTTAAGGATGCCTGCTGGGAAGCAATCGTGGGATAGGTGACCTCCTAGGAAGTTTTCTAAGCAGCGTATGAACGAGGACGAAGCATGTGGAAAAGACTTGTGGTGATATGTGAGGCCAGTTGGTGATCCTTGAAGCCGTCATTGGTAACTGTCCGCGACCCCGAAGAGGGGTTGGGGCGTTACAATCCTATTAAGTATTTTGCCTTCCTTTTCTTATTAGGGTTGTCAAGGTACTTTTATAGACGCGCACCCTCTGCAAAACATTTAAATATTCTAGAGGTTGCTTGTCCATCTTTTCTACTCTTACAAGCCCCCTTATTTTGAACTCCAAAACCTTTCAAATTTGCAAACATTTTATAGAACTTTTCACACCAATTCAAAGATTTAAATATCAATTTTGATATGTCCGTCATGGTAAAATCCCGAAGTTTTTTGCCAGATGATGTCCATAAATTTTCATCATCCAAGTTATTCTCATTTCCCCATTTAAAAGTAAAACTCTTGTCATCTTGATCTATAAATTCTTCCTTGGAATAATGAATACTAGGAATTGCTTAACCATTTTCATTGTCTAACTTTTCAAATCCCAACTTACTTCATTGTTGTTGTCCATGATGTACTACATCCCCCAAAGGAGGGAAAAAAAAGCCATGTAAGGTGTCACGTAAAAGTTTTGAACGATTGCAGAGCCCAAAAAAAAAAAAAACCTTCTATAGAAACACCAAAACTAATTAACATCACTATAAAATATATTACTTCTACCTAATTAAAATTATTAACACCTTAAGTCTATTTCTACTTAAAGCTCATTCAAAACTAATAAGGTAGCAACTAAAAAATAATAAAAACAACCACTATGAATTTCACATATTCTTAGTACACTTAAACCGCAACAACAAAACAATTTAAACTTACAGTTATATTCGAGGAAATAAATTAACAATAATTCAAAATGTATACTGAATATAACAAATTTCACAATAAACACTATTTTTATTTAGTAAGGGATTGAATGTTAAGATACCGATTTCAGAAGCTTAAAGAGATGGGTGTTCAACAATTTTACTAAAGATGAGTTGAGTAGAAGACGATATTGAGTGATTTTATGTAAGAGTTGATGACTAAATGGTGATCGAGAAAAGAATTTATAGAATAAGGAGATTAGGGTTTCCTACCTATGACTCCAAAGAAATTTGGAAAAAATTCGCATCACAAAAAGGGAGATTAATTGGAAAGAAATTATATGGAGACTTCTTGTGAAAAAGGAAATTTAATGTTGCCTTCCAAAAACAAAACATGAGGTGAAAATGGTAGCCATCGAAATTAAACTCACAACGAAAAATAAAGAGCAACCCCACTCTACCATCATACCACTGTCTTTCTTGGATACATTGAGTAGCTCAAACATACTTAACTATTTTGAACTGGATTAAAAAATTAAAAAAAAGGAAATCGAACATCCCAGGCAACCCAACCCTAAATCCACGCGATTAGCTGTCAAGCAACATAGCTCGTTGGAACCTCACTAGCCAGTAATAACAACGAAGCCTCACCAGTCGTGTCACCAACATGTTCTCACTGTCGACAATGTTGTCGCCGGCAATAATAGTAGACATCGCCTCATCTTCTTTGCATCGCCAATATGTTCTCACCGCCGGCAACCTTGTCGCCAGTAATAATGGTGGACGTCGCCTCGTATACTCCGCTCAGCCTCTCCGAGCACTGGATAACATACCATGTAATGAAAGCAAGGAGATGGAAAATTTAGTGGTGGCCTTTAATAATGGTGAACATCTTTCTTTGACTGCCGGCAAATTTCATGGTCGCCAGAATTTATGGAGGCCTCTGATAAGTCCTTAAAAAGTGCACTCTATTATGAAGTCATTTTATACCATTTTTAGGATAATTATGTGGTTTATGCTATATTATGCACTCATTTTTCTGTTTAGTTTTGCAATTTTTTAAAACATTTTACCGTAAATTTGACCCCTAAATGAGTGTACCTTTATCCCCACGGACACCCCCAAGTCACTATGCCTGTAGAAGGAAGAAAGAACAAAAGAATGTCGAGATTGAGCTCACCATAAACGGTCCATGTTGAAGGCCACAGTCCGTGGGGAGTCGATAAGTACAAGTCTCTTTGTTTTCCTTCATCGTGTGGCTGAGGTTGATCGAGTTCTTCTTTAAATAGAGTCATTTTGCAGCAGATTAAAGGAACGCACAGCAAAAGAGAACTCCTATTCTCTAATCTCTTCATTCTTTTCCATTTTCTTAGTTCAGTTTTAGATTTCTTAGTTAGTTTTGATCTTAAGAGTGAAAGTTGTGAAGAAGTGCTTGCTGTTTTGGAGCCCTTGTAAAAGTTAGGAAACCCTTGGAGGATCTTCTATTGTGCTAAGTTTTATACTCTCAAACATTGTTTAGTTGTTGTTTTTTTAAAAATGTGTGCGTAGTTTTCTCAATCTAGGGATTATTAGCCAAGTATTGATGTTAGAATCTCTAAACTTTATTTAATTATGCTTGTTCTTGATTGGAATTAGTTAAATTCTATCTTGTGTGAGATTGTTGTGAGTGAATTTTCGTCCAATTTACTTGCTAATTCTAAATAGTTAAGTGAATGACTGAAAGATGGAACTTGCTATTTGACTGACAAGATAGGACTTGACTTAGCAATACTTGAGAAAGATTTGCTTGTTAAGAGGAACTTTAGCCATCAAAAATCCATAACTTAGGTTAAACAAGGACATTTAAAAGAATGACAATTGCTCAGTTTAGGCAATTCAGTTTATTTCGAAAGAAAAGATTGAATTTTAAATACAATTGCACTCCTTCCAATCTCCCAATATAGATCAAGAGCATGTTATATTCCATTGATCCATATCTTTACTAGGCAAAACAAATCCCTAGACGTCTTAGATTGATTGAATTTTCCAATTAGATTATAGCATTATTCAAACGCCCAATTGAAATTTGCTTGCTTAGCACTTTTATAGGACAAAACTCAATAGACTACATTTGGTCTCTGTGGAAACAATATCTTTTCTAAACTACAACACCTGTGCGCTTGCGGGCTAAGTCAGGTTCTTGGTACCGTTGTTGGGGACCCAAACTTGTGGACACTGAGTTAGCTCTTAGAAATTGACTAAGCATTTTTTTCATTTTCTTTTGCTTTATATTTTTTATTTGTGTTGGTAGTTTTGTCATTAATTTTACAGGATTTCTCCTTTATATATAAAGTTCCTTTCCGTTTGAATTCGATCTATAAATTGAAAGGACTTTTCGCTCTAGAAGAAAGAAATTAAGGGTAGAAGACCAAAAACTAAAGGCTCAATCAGTTTCTTCGTCAATGGCAGGAATAAGAGGTGACTAAAGAAGGACACTCTGGGAATTTGTTACCTCGGGAGTCCAAGGCATTTCCTCGAGCATCGCTCGGGGAACCATAGAAGCGAACAATTTTGAGCTCAAACTAGGCCTTATATCAATGGTGCAACAATCCTAGTTCAAAGGCACCCTGTTCAAAAATCCAAACTTACATCTCTCCGTCTTTTTAGAGGTGTGTGACACATTAAAGCTCAACGGAGTTTCTACTGATGTTATCTGCTTGCGCCTATTTCCCTTTTCACTTAGGGATAAGGTGAAGGCATAGCTTCACTCGTTGCCTCCAGGATGTATCACGACATGGGACGAGCTTACCAAAGTTTTTCTTGCGAAGTTCTTTCCCCTGAGTAAGATGACAAGCCGGCGGAATCAAATCACTACCTTATCTTAAAAGGAAGATGAGGCACTCTATGAAGCTTGGGAGCGATTCAAGGATCTTTTACGATTATGCCCTTACCATGCTCTTCCATGGCAGATGATCCTGCAGACATTTTATAATGGAGTCACTCAGCCATTAACATCTACTATTGATGCAACAGTAAGAGGTACTCTTATGAACAAAACTTAAGATAAAGCATACAATCTTATAGAAGATATGGCTCTTAACAATTTGCAAAGGTCATATGAGAGAATCCAACCCAAGCGGGGAATTAGATGCTATTTCTATGCTTTCTTCTAAAGTTGATGCTATGTCTAAAAAATTAGAGCACTTGAATGCTAATTCTATAAATTCAAGTACCCCTTTCCCATCATGTGATATATGTGGGTCATTTGATCATGTGATTGTCCATTGTCAAGTGGGTAGTCCTTTTACCCAAGATGTAAGTGACCAGGTCAACTATGTGAACCACTATGACCCTAGACTAACAAATGATTCTTTCTCTAGCACACATAATCCTAGTTGGAGGAATCACCCTAATTTCTCCGATATGTCTAATGCCCCACTCGTGCCTCAAACCAATTTTAGACCACCCCTTGGATTTTAAATACCATCATATCCTTAACAAGCACCTTAAAAATCAAACTTATAGACTATGATGGAGAATATGCTTTTGGCACAGCAAAAGCAAGATGAGTACATTAAGCAATTGGCGTCTAAGGTTGATGTACTTACTACTCACAATAAGATGTTAGAAGCATAAATTGCTCAACAAGCTACCTCTTCATATACACCCCTGTGTAGACTTCCTAGTAAACTCGAGTCTAACCCCGTGAGCAGTGTAATTGTGTTATCTTGAAAGAAGGGGTAGAGGATTATAAGGACATGAGACTTAAGGAGGATAGAGACGTGAGCATGGCTGAGAGTAAGGAGAAAAATGATGAGGGTAAGCCCAAAAACTTTAGAGAAAAAGGCAGTTTCGGGAACCCCAAAGTCTTTCCCCATAAGCTTCTTGATCTAGGTACATTTTTTTTATCTCCTGTGTAGTAGGAAAATTTAAGATTGATAGAGCCCTATGTGACCTTATTGCAACTGTCAGTTTGATGCCCTACTCTGTGTTCCATAAAATTCACTTAAGACCATTGCAACCAGCAGCCTTTTAACTCAATTAGTGGATGGTTCCAAAAAACGGCCTTTGGATGCGTTGGAGGAAATGTGCCCGTAAAAATAGGAGATTTATGAGTGTTTGAAGATTTTATCATTGCTGATATGATTGCGACATATAATGCCCAGATTATTCTTAGGAGACCCTTTTTAGCTACTTCAGGCTATACGATTGATGTAAAAGGAGGGCGGATAACCTTTGAAATAGGGCTGTTATACTGCATTTTGTTTTATAGAAGATAAAATTGTTTCCCCCAATTCTTTCCTCTCTGATGTAGTTCCCCTTTCTCCTAAAATTGAGATAGAGGGTGATGGGGTTGTCCTAGCCCTTCTGATTTGATTAGGTTTCAACTGATGATCCCGATCAGGGTTATGTTAAGATGGAGTTTGCTGCTCCTATGCTACCTAGCATACCCGAAGTTGAGACCTATGCTTCTAATGAGTCTTCCATAAGTTACTACTATAGGTTCGGTTAATTAGTTCTTTCTTTACCTCTTATGGAAGGAGTTGATTTGGAATATGATATTGGGATTGAGTATGAAGATAGTGGCCCGCCTGAAAGAGCCCGATATTGAATTATTTTGTATGCTGATAGTCCACTTTGGCATAATTTGATGATGAAGAAGGACCTTCAATCTGAGTATCAGAGGTAGTACCTTCAACTGAAAGACTTTAATTTCATGGTTCATGATAAAAATGAAACAAATGTTACGGGTGAGTCCAATAAACACACTTTCATTGAACACGGACCTGAATAGAAGAAAGGTCGAGCTCCCGACCTTGAACGAGCGCTTCTTAGCAGGCAACCCAAGTGTTTGTTTTTCTTTTCCCATTTTATATTCTTTTTTTTAATTGTATTTTGTGCTTTCGTTATTTAGAACTTCCACTAGAAAATTAATAAAATAATAAAGAAGGCAATAAAAATAAGGGAAATTGGATTATAATTAACCACACTTTGGGAGTTTGGACAATATTAAACTGTACTATAAAGTTAAACAATAATAGTATGTACTATTCACATATTTAATGTTTTCATCCATAGTGGTGGCGGAGACTACTGAAATATGACGCGGCAGTCAGAATAATAAATTTTAGACTATTATACCCTTGGAAAAGAGTTGACCTATGAAGTTGGTTTCGTTTTCATTCAAAAAAAAAAAAAAGAAAGCTAGGCTTTGACCCCCCTTCATGTTCTCCCCTCTTCCTCACCTCATTCTTCCTCTGTTAAGCCTCTTGCTTACTCTTTGTGTTCATAAGATGCTTGGCTCTTGCTTGTACTGTGTGCTATATATGCCTTAAAAGTTTCTGCCATGTTGACTATGACATCACATTTACTCTCTGTGTTCATAAAGGCCCTACAGAACATTCTAGGATTCTAGACAACGAAGTCATCAGCAGCATTTGGGGATGCTTCCTTTAACACATCTAAGGCAATTCTGAAATCAATGTCATTGTATGCCTTAGCTTTCATTTTTTTTTTTTTTTTTTTGAGGTGAGGAAGACGAGAGAACGTAGATGGGGGTCAAACTCTGGCTTTCTTTTTTTTTTTTGAATGAAAACAAAACCAACTTCACAGGTCAACTCTTTTCCAAGCATATAACAGTCAAAAATTTATTACTCCAACTGCCACGTCATATTTCAGTCGACTCTGCCACCACTGTAACAGCCCAACCCTAAATTATGTTTATTTATTTAATTATCTCATGATAATGATTTTCTCATATTTATTTATTGTATATAATCATCCCAGTGGGAAAAATTTATTTGGATCCTTGCTTGATAATTCGGGTTTTATTTGTTTATTTAATTTATTAACAAAATTTTGGGAGAATTGATAGTAGGCCTTGACAATTATAATCTAAGTGATTTATTTTATTTTACGTATCACCACAAAATTTTAAATTTGAGTTATGCACAAATGTTGTCATTACGGGACGCTTCATTTCCGAATCCAACTTATTTTGGCCCAATTTGAAGCCCAACATGGTTGCTTTCTTAACCTAACTAATTACCATAATTAAGCTTAACCATGGTTAGCTAAAAGTTATTTTTGAAGATAAAAACTCATCCAAGTCGTTAAATTAGTCAAACAACTACAACCCAACCCAAAACCCATCTTCTCCCTCTAACACACCAACCCCATCCCCCGGCTGATCTTGGTGTTTTTCGGCTAGTTTTCGGCCAGCTTTGGGCTGCCTCCAACTCCCCCTGACACCCTAGTGCCACTAGCCACCATCCTCCATCCTCAAAACCACCAAACATCACCTCCATCTCCACTTTTTTCAAGCTCAAAGTGAGTAACTCTAAGCTTGTTTTCTTTGAATTTTTGATTTTAATCCTTGATTATATTGATTTGGGTTTTGATCATGTTTTTTTGGGATGGAAACAAGAGTTATTTTGACATTTTTAATTGTTGATTGAGTCTGGATCATGCTAAGGTTTAGGTTATTCACGAGCATGTAAGCTTAAGGTTGGAAGTATGTGTTTCTTGGATTGTTTGTATTGAATCTAGTGGCTTTAATCTCTAATAATGTTTATAAGGATGTTTTTAGTGATCTTGGATGAGAGGAAGGGGAAGTAAGTTGGCCAAAAGTTAGGGTTTTAATGATTATGCAAGGTTTAGTTTCCTTTAATATCAAGCATGTTATATGTGTATATTTGATTGAAAAATGAATCTTTGATGCATATGATTATTAAGTGAAATTGAGTATGATGGTTTTGCATGATAATGGGAGGACCAAAGCTTTTTTATATGATTTTAGGGATTGATTTTAGATGAGGATTTGTGTGAAAAGAGAGGAGAAAGCAAGGACAGTGGGGGCTGGGAAATGGCAGAAAATAGGGGAAACTTTATAAATAAACTGGTAGTGCACGGCCCAATGAAAAATTATGATTTTTGGTGGATAGATAGCCCAGTGAGTTAACTTTCAAATGGCTTTTGAATCGCCTTAATTTGAGTACATGGAAAACATTATGGCCGTTTTACTGGAACTGTGCAGGTTAGACCAAAACTAGCACACTTGTGTTCTAACCCCATTTCGGGAACCCTATCGTGGGAATCATATTTTGTGTTCTAAACAAAATTTTTCAGGATTTCTTAAGCTTTCTATATTAGGGAATTAGGTCTCAATTAGAGACCAGATGACTATGTTATGAGTCATTTGTTCTAGCCATTATTACGCCCCTACTTTTCTTTTACTAAAGTATGAACTATGAAAATAAAAACATTCGCTAACAATATGTTACTATAATGATATTTTTGTATAGAATCAGGGCATAGTCTATTATTTCCTTTTCTTTTGTGCATAATTTGATTCAGTGACATTTCATTAAAAGCCCCACGTACGTTCATTATGTGTATCTTTAGAAATCAGCACGTATTTATCAAAATTATAATGTTTTGGTAAGTATATCAATGAATCAGTTTAATTAGTGATTTACCACATAATTAGTGATCCCATCAGTTATCAGTTATAGGGCATTGCCTTTAGTTACCCCGCGCGACTTCAGGCCAGGTCCCTCAATCGGCTAAGCAGGTGTATAATATCTTCAGATCGTAACAGTTACTAGGGCTTCACTGTTAGATAATAATTGAGAATGCAGTTTCATATTTATCTCATTCCTTGTTTTTAATTAAAATGAATTGCAATGCAGGCTCAATCAGTTTTTCCATGAACGTTTAACAATATAGGAATGCATGTACTGAACTTCCGCTCACAGTTCAAAACATTTTCATGTTTTGTTTTAGAGAAATGCTCAGTGAATCGCCCTTAAGCTGACAAGCCGACTGGAGAAGACAAGTGAGTGAGAAAGTCAAAATGGAATAGTGGTGTTTTGGTGCTAAAATGTTTTGAGAACTGTATTTTGAAATATTTTGATGTTGAAACTGTATACTCTATAAGAGTTCCTATATTTTGGTGTAAACCTTGGAATAGTTGAATGTTTGATATTAGAACTGATTATATATGGTTTGATGGGATGTGCTTGTGTGAATGCCTTGTGATGGTAAACGTTGTTCAGCATTACTATATTTATTGTTTACAACAAAGTCTTGTCCTTTTTGGACGGCAGTAACACCCTAATGAATTGGGATAATATTTCTAATTGGTGAATCTAATAAAGAGAATGCAAACAGTGAATTATATACATTTGGGGTGTTACAGATCTGGTATCAGAGCCAGGTTTTGATTTTCCTGATGGGATACAGAGTATGGAGCTTAGATATAGGAGGGTGAGAAGGGTTAGTAGTAAGGAATATCGTATAGTATTAGAGGCTTGTGATATTAAAAATAGACTTGTGATATTAGAAATAGACTTGTGATATTGGAAATGTATATTACTTATCTTCTATATGCCCCTCATTTGTATTTTCCTTACTAAATGGATCCCTACGCAGTCAACATGATGCTTGGTACATCTGTGGCCGCTCATATTTCACTATTGCATGCTAGCATGATAGCTTATGCACAGGATCCTTTCTCCGAGTTTCACAGCATCACGGTCCGTGCATCCAAATTGTTATGGTCCTTACGCACGGTTGATTTGTGGGTAGAGTTCAAGCTCTGTTATCATCATTTCATGATGAAGAGGAACCTAGGTTAGGACAGACCTAGGTTTCAGGTCCAGGGGGCTTAGGCTACCATCACTTTGGAGCTGATGTTACGGGAGGAGTTCGAGCAGAGGGGGATTACTGTGGAGATTCTTCATCACATATTTCCTTTACACCAGGCACATCCCCCGCCTGTACTGCCTGCACCAGCATAGGGACCCCCTTCGTCGCCTGTACCGAGCACCCCTCTGATGCCCGACAGTCCTGAGGAGGCTCATGTGGTGGTCGATCTCCCTGATACATTAGAGATCGTGGTAGTTAGTTCTGATGATGAGCCCATGGAGGGTTTTAAGGGCCATTTAGAGGAAGAGGCAATCTAAAAGAGGATCAGGAGATTGATGAGGCAGTAGAGGAGCAGCAGATGGATCATGAGGTTAATGAGACAGTAGGAGAGCAGCAGGTTGATTTGGAGGTTGGCGAGGTGGAGTTAGGAGCATCGGACAGCAGCTTCGACTCAGGCGAGGAGCCGGAGGATGAATCGGACCTAGATTATGATACGTCTAGGGATCGTTCGGTTTTTATTTCAGGTGTTGACTTGAATAGATTACATTTTGAGCATCTTATGTATATAGCATGGTTGGATTGGATAGTTGCATTTTGTGTAGTATATGACATTGTATATAGTTAGTTAAATCCTTCCGACTGTGATAACCTGGTCCGTTTCTTTTTTGGGCAGGTGATGGACTTAGGGACTGGGGGCTAGTTAGTGTTTTAGGTAGAAGCCAGGGTTGATCTTACTTAGTTAGCTAGATATTTTATATTTTATTGATCATGTATATAAACAAGCAGCTATGTATATAAATAAGTAGTTATGAAATAATATAATGAAACTTTGGGTTCTATTTTAAATAATATTTGAACCATATTAAATGTATTTATTAGATATGCATATCTTATATGTTTGGATATTTCAGTGATTGAATTATTTTGTTTAATGTATGATCAGAATGTCTGAGTCAGTGAAAAACAATATGGAGATTCATATAGAAGATAACTCTGATCATGGCCAAGGATCGAGTGAACAAGCCTCACATCATATGCCACCAAATTTTGCCCAAATGCCACCAATTCCTGCTGAGTTTGCTAACAATATTGGGGACCCGAACTATTTGCTGGCCTTAGTAGCTGAACTAATGAAGCGGATTCCCCAAGTACCTACTGAAACCCCTCCTAAAGATGATAAATTAGCAGATATGGTAGCACGATGCAACCCTAAAGTGTATGATAGAAATTATGATCCTATAGTTTTGGAGGAATGGGTAAGGGGAATGGAGAAAATCTTTACAGTGGTAGAGGTGTTAGAAGAAAAGAAAGTAAATATTGGGACGTATTATTTGACTGGTGAAGCGAATATTTGGTGGAACATCGTTAAGGATAAGCTTGTAGGGCCTGAATTCACCTAAAGTAAATTCCTAGGTGAGTTGAGGGCAAAATTTTACCCAGTTATGGTCCAAAGACAAAAGGAGAAAGAATTTATGGAGTTAAAGATAAGTGACAACATAACTGTGATGCAGTATGCCACTAAGTTCATAGAATGATCCAGGTTTGGCCCTGAATTTATGTCATCTAAAAGGTTAAAGCTGAGGAGGTTTGAAGAGGGTTTGGTCTTCTATATTCGAAGTCAGTTAGCTGGGAAACCAATCTTGACTTAACAAGAGCTATATGAGCGAGCTACTGAAGTGGAGCGAGTGAAGATAGAGTTGAGAGCCCTGAACCTAATCAACTAAAAGAGAAAGGAGTTTGAGCGAGGAACTCTAAGTAAGAGTGTGAACCAGAAGAAACCTTCTCCCGCTCCTCTTAGGAGCCATCCTGCAGGCTCGATAGAGCCCTATGCGAAGTGTGGATGAGCCAATCACACCACCCTTGAATGCCGAGTAGGAACCAACAAGTGCATATGGTGCGGAACCCCTGAACACCTTATTATTGCATGCCCCTGAAGGTTGAAGGCTGTAGATAAGGGTGCAGTAAAACCCTTGGCCCTACCTCACCAAGGGGCCCTACCACCAAGGTCCGTAGCAATAGAACGGTCGTATTTAATGAGCAAGAAGGAAGCTGCCACCTTCGGTACGGTAGTCACTGGAACTCTCTTTTCAAATTCAAAGTCATTTTGTATATTATTTGATTTGGGTGCTGCTTATTCATTAGATATCCACACGATCTACCATGCACTTGAACCTGGACGATAGGAGGATGGAAACCAATTATAGGATCAAGCTACCCAAGGATTCTGTGATTGAGTGCCTCATCTCCTATAAACTTATTCCCATTACCATCGATGGAACCACCTTCTCTATGGATTTGATTTAATTTGATTTGTCTGATTTTGATATCATTTGAGGAATGAATTGGCTGCATACTTATAGAGCTAAAATTAACTGTGAAGATCTTAAGGTTATTTTGAAGGATGAAAGAGGGAGAGAAGCATGTTTCTATGGTCAGAGGGAGAAAAAATCTTGTCTGATTTGTTCTATGAAAGCAAGTAAGCTGTTATGTCAGGGGTGCATTGGATATTAGTGTTATGCTATTGACACCCAAATAAAAGAAGAGAAAGCAGGAAATATTCATTTAGTTTGTGAATTTGAATATATTTTTTCCGAAGAGTTACCAGAATTATCCCCGCAGAGGAAAATTGATTTTGGAATTGAATTAATCCCTTATGCCTAACCTATCTTCAAAGCTCCATATCATATGGGCCCAACTGAGCTTAAGGAACTAAAGATTCAGTTAGATGAGCTATTGCAAGAGGGCTTTATCAGGCCAAGTGTGTCACCATGAGGTGCTCCAGTGTTGTTCGTAAAGAAAAAGGATGGAACCTTAAGACTATGTTCTAGCTACAGGGAGTTGAATAAGATTACCATCCAAAATAAGTATCCTTTACCGTAAATAGATGACTTGCTTGACCAACTGCAAAGAGCAGGAGTTTTCTCTATTCTTGATTTGAGGTCAGGGTACCATCAACTTAGGATTAAACTTGAAGACATCCCCAAGACTGCGTTTAGGACCAGGTATGATCACTATGAGTTTACAGTGATGCTGTTTGGCCTCACCAATGCTCCCGCAGCCTTAATAGATCTTATGAACAGAGTCTTCAGACCTTATCTAGACAAATTTGTAGTGGTGTTCATAGATGACATCCTTATCTATTCTAAAGATAAGAAGGAACATGCTGATCATTTGAGGATGGTGTTACAAACCCTGAGGGAGCATCAACTTTATGGTAAATTAAAGAAATGTGAATTTTCGTTGGAAGAAGTGGTATTCTTAGGCAATGTGATTACAAAAGAACGAATCAAAGTTTACCCCTAGAAGGTGAAGGAAATCACAAAATGGTCAAGACCTACTAACGTCACTGAGATTAGAAGCTTTCTGAGTTTAGCGGGCTATTATCGAAGGTTTCTTAAGGACTTTTCGAAAATAGCTTCACCCCTGATCAATCTGTTGAAGAAAGTGAATAAATTTGAATGGATAGAGAAGTGTGAAAGGGCCTTTCAGGAGTTAAGACATTGATTAACTACCGTCCCAATCCTAACATTATCAATAAAGGAGAAAGAGTATACCATTTATAGTGATGCTTTAAAGAACAGTTTGGGGTGTGTACTGATGCAGGAAGACAAAGCAGTACTTATGCCTCTCGACAGCTCAATTCTTATGAGAAAAATTACCCTACCCATGACCTAGAGTTAGCAGCTATGGTCTTTGCATTGAAAATGTGGAAACATTACTTATATGGGGTATCATGCAAGATCTATACTGACCATCAAAGTTTGAAGTATATCTTCGCCCAGAAGGAGCTCAATTTCAGACAACGACATTGGCTTGAGTTGCTTAAAGACTATGACTTGCAGATTCAATATCATCTAGGAAAAGCAAATGTTTTAACAGATGCCCTGAGTCAGAAAGCACAACATAGCCCAACCACTATGGTGATTATACAATTGAGTCTCTTGAGAGAGCTTGAGGACTTGGGAATTCAACTGGTGTCCCATGGGCAAGCAAATATTCAATTATCAACACTTATCTTACAGCCTTCTATCTTGGAGGAAATTCGGGTGAACCAGGAAAGTGATCCTGAACTCCAAAGAATAAAGCAAAATTTAGAGAAATGAAAGTCTCCTGGGTTTGTAGTGCATGAGGATAGGACCCTGCAATTCCAGAATCGCCTATATGTACCTAAAAATAAGGAATTGAGGAAACAGATCTTAAAGGAGGCTCACAATACTTACTCCTCGATGCATCTAGGAGACACCAAGATGTACAGAGACTTAAAATAATGCTTCTGGTGGAATAATATGAAGAAGGTGGTTGCAAAATACGTAGACATGTGTTTAACTTACCAGAAGGTTAAAGTAGAGCATCAGCGTCCTATAGATGAACTGCGACCCCTAGAAATTCCCACTTGGAAGTAGGATTCGATCTCCATGGACTTTACTATGGTTTTACAGCTTTCTGTCTCGGAAAAGAATGCTATATGGGACATAGTTGATCGACATACCAAGTCGGCCCGTTTTCTGCCAATTAGGGATACTTGGGGAGTTGAAAAACTAGCCTAACTATATGTTAAAGAGATAGTCTACCCGCACGGGATTCCCTTAGATATAGCATCAGATAGGGATCAAAGATTCCAAGCCCGTTTTTGGCAAGCACTTCAAAAAGCCTTTGGAACCAAATTGAACCTTAGTAGCTCTTATCATCCTGAGACAGATGGACAAACTGAAAGAGTGAATCAAATTCTAGAGGACATGTTAAGAGTTTGTGTATTAGAGTTCCAAGGAAAGTGGGAAGATGATTTACCTTTGGTGGAGTTTTCTTATAACAATAGTTACCAATCCACTATCAAAATGGCCCTGTTTGAGGCTTTATATAGGAGAAAATGTAGCCTCACTGAGTTGGAGTGATTTGGATAAGACATTGATCATAGGTCCTGAAATGATCCAGGAAACTAGTGAAACAATAAGAAAAATTCAGGAGCATATTAGGGTTGCCAGAGCCGGCAAAAGAGTTATACCGACAAAAGAAGAAGGCCTTTGAAGTTTTAAGTAGGCGATAAAGTTTTTTCTGACAGTATCCCCAACTAAGGGTATCAAGAGGTTGAGGGTACGAGGGAAATTGAGTCCAAGATATATTAGACCTTATGAAATTATTAAAAAGTTAAATCCCATAGTATATCAACTGGATCTACCGGTAGAACTCGAACACGTGCATAACATGTTTCACATCTTTCAGTTCAGGAAGTATATTCCAGAACTGGATCACACCATTGTATTTGAACCTCTTAAAATCACTGAATATCTAGTATATGAGGAGTGACCAATCTAAATAATAGATGGTATGATTAAGCAGTTGCACAACAAGCAGATACCACTAGTTAAGGTGTTTTGGATAAACCATACCTCCAAAGAAGCCACTTGGGAGACCGAAGAAGCAATGAAAGCCAAATACGCACATTTATTTGAGGTAATCTTGCATGACATGATAAAGTTTATAAGTTTCAAGGATGAAACTCTTTAAGAGAGAAGGCTGTAATAGCCTAACTCTAAATTATGTTTATTTATTTAATTACCTCGTGTTAATGATTTTCTCATATTTATTTATCGCATTTAATCATCCCAGAGGGAAAAAAATTTGTTTAGGGCCTCACTAGGCAATTCGGATTTTATTTGTTTATTTAATTTATTAACAAAAATTTTAGGAGAATTGATAGTAGGCCATAACAATTATAATCTAAGTGATTTATTTTATTTTTCGTATCATCATAAAAGTTTAAATTTGAGTTACATAAAAAAAAAATTGTCGTTACAGGGCGTTTTATTTCCGAACCCAACTTATTTTGGCCCAATTTGAAGCCCAACATGTTTGCTTTCTTAACCTAACTAATTGCTATAATTAAACTTAATCATGGTTAGATAAAAGTCATTTTTGAAGATAAAAACTCAGCCAAGTTGTTAAATTAGTCAAACAAATATAACCCAACCCCAAACCCATCTTCTCTCTCCCTTCTCTCTCTAACACACTAGCCTGGCATTTTTCAGCCAATTTCCAGCCAGCTTTGGACTGCCTCCGACTCTCCCTAACACCCTAGTACCACTAGTCACCATCCTCCATCCTCAAAACCACCAAACATCACCTCCATCTCTACTTTTTTCAAGCTCAAAGTGAGCAACCCTAAGCGTGTTTTCTTTTGATTTTTGATTTTGATTCTTGATTACATTGATTTAAGTTTTGATCATGTTTTTTTTGGATGGAAACAAGAGCTACTTTGATGGTTTTAATTGTTGATTGAGCTTGGATCATGCTAGGGTTTAGGGTTATTCATGAGCATGCAAGCTTAAGGTTGGAAGTATGTGTTTCTTGGATTGTTTGTATTGGATCTAGTGGCTTTAATCTCTAATAACATTTATGAGCGTGTTTTTGGTGATCTTTGATGAGATGAAGAGGAAGTAAGTTGGCCAAAAGTTAGGGTTTTAATGATTATGCAAGGTTTAGTTTCCTTTAATATCAAGCATGTTATATGTGTATGCTTCATTGAAAAATGAATCTTTGATGTATATGATTACGAAGTGAAATTGAGTATGACAGTTTTTCATGATGATGGGAGGACCAAAGCTTTGTTACATGATTTTAGGAATTGATTTTAGATGAGGATTTATGTGAGAAGAGAGGAGAAAGCTAAGACAGTGGGGGCTGGGAAATGGCAGAAAACAGGGGAAAATTTGTAAATAAACTGGTAATGCATGGCCCAATCAAAAATTATGATTTTTGGTGGATAGATAGATCAGTGAATTTCAAATGGCTTTTGAATCGCCTTAATCTAAGGTCTGTGAAAAATGTTGTGGTCGTTTTACTGGAACCGCGCAGGTTAGACCAAAACTGGCACACTTGTGTTCTAACTCCATTTTGAGAACCTTATCATGGGAATCATGTTTTGTGTTCTGAATAAAACTTTTTTAAGACTTCTTAAGCTTTCTATATTAGGAAATTAGGTCTCAATTAGAGGTCAAATGACTAAGTTACAAGTCATTTATTCTAGCCCTCATTACGCCCTTACTTTTCTTTTACTAAATTATTAACTATGAAAATAAAAGCATTTGCTAACGATATGTTACTATAACAATATTTCTGTATAGAATCAGAGCCTAATCTATCATTTCCTTCCCTTTTGTACATAATTTGATTTAGTGACATTTCATTAAAAGCTCCAGGTACATTCATTATCTGTATCTTTATAAATCAGCACATATTTATCAAAATTATAATGTTTTGGTAAGTACATTAATGAATCAGTTTAATTAGTGATTTACCACATAATTAGTGAGCCCATCAGTTATCAGTTACAGGGCATTACCCTTTAGTTATCCGTGCGACTTCAGGCTAGGTCCCCCGATCAGCTTGGCAGGTGTACACATATCTCCAGATCATAACACTTACTAGAGGTTCATTATCATATAATAATTGACAATGCAGTTTCATATTTATATCATTCCCTATTTTTAATTAAAATGAATTGCAATGACAAGCCCAACCAGTTTTTCCATGAACGTTTAATAATACAGGAATGCATGTACTGAGCTTATGCTCATAGTTCGAAATATTTTCATGTTTCGTTTTGGGGAAATGCTCAGTGAATCACCCTTAGGCTGATAAGCTGACTGGAGAAGACAAGTGAGCGAGAAAGTCGAAATGGAGTAGTGGTGTTTTAGTGCTAAAATGTTTTGAGCATTATATTATGAAATGTTTAGATGTTGAAACTGTATACTCTATAAGAGTTCCTATATTTTGGTGTAAACCTTGGAATAATTGAATGGTTTGATGTTAGAACTGATTATAGATGGTTTAGTGAGATGTGATTGTGTGAATGCCTTGTGATGGTAAACTTTGTTTAGCATTACTATATTTATTGTTTAGAACAAGGCCTTGTCCTTTTTGGACGGAGGTAACGCCCTAATCAATTGGGACAATATTTCTAATTGGTGAATCTAATGAAGAGAATGCAAACATTGAATTATGAACATTTGGGGTGTTACAACCATTATGGATGAAAACATTAAATATGTCAATAGTACATTATACAACTTTATAGTACGGTTTAATATTGTCCAAGCCCCCTAAAGTATAGTTTATTATCATCCAATTTTCGTAAAAATAATAAAGAAGAAAAAGCCAGTGATAAGAGGTTTTTAGAAACTCCATGGACATCTCGTGGTGCCTACGCAAACTTATTCATCTTCTTCCTCAAAACTCGACCCTTCTCTCTCTAAACACTTCCTTCGTTCTCTAGTACCTTCATAACCACTTCACTTCAAACCTTCAATTCTTCACTAAAATCTGCCAAATTTCTTCTCTTCACTTACTTTCTTCAGTTTTACCCCATATCTCCTGCGATTTTTCTTTTATAAGCCTTCTTTCTCTCTCATTTTTCTCTTCTTCATACCCACAACCTTCAAAACTCCATTTTTTACTTTTTATTCTTCCATATTTCTTCACCACTTACTTCTCTTTTTTTAAAATTTTCATTTTCTAGGATTTTTCTACTCATTTTCTTTTAGTTTGATTTTTCAAGCTTTTTACCTATCCACATTACACCGCCATGGCATCAAAGAAGAAGGTAAGAACCATGCAAGAAGTTGGAACTTCAAGTTAAGCCCCACAATGAGCACCCTGAAACTCCAGAACACCCACCACCGTGAGAAACCGAGGTAACATTCCATACCCCCTTGGTTTAACTAATCCTGAGGATATTGCTAGATATAATGCTTTGAGCAGTAAACTAGTAGTAGCTACTCGATATTATAATGAGGATGTGTTAAACCGTTTGGGATTATTAGATGATATTCGTTGGTTGTTTGCTCGGGGCGGAATGGGACGATGACCACACTTTTCGGGACCTCACCCTTGAATTTTTAAGCACATTGCATGTTGAGGTCATGAGTGGCCCTCGATGTCAAGAGGGCTACATTTCATTTTATCTTACTACGGAGTTTTATGAACTTAATTTGAGTGCCTTTAATAGTGTATTCAATTTTTCACAAAGTATGGATTTAACATACCGCCATGTCCCTAAGGAATTCAATCTGAATGCTTTTTAGTATGAAATTTTCCCAGATCATCGGTATGACACTAATAATTTCAAAGGTATGATTATCCGAAATCCCTATATTCGTGTGGCCCAGTGCTTGTTAGCTTATGGTTTGATTGCTAGGGAGCATAGTTTAATGTGTCTCACCTATTTCAATTATATTTTTTATATAGCATGCTTGAAGGTGGGCGGATTAACCCCTGGTCATTCTTGGTCAATCAGTTATATAGTGCAGCCACTAGTTCTACACATAGGATTATTATTGGGGGCCTCATTACCACTATTGCTAGGTTAACTGGTATTGAACTGAACCCTGATGATAGAGTTGCAGGTTCAGAGTGGTTGAACTTAAGCGCTTTTGAACAAATGAAATTTTGTAATGTGGATGGTGGGCACATCCGTTGGATTTATCCTAGGAACCGACTTATGCCTCTCCCAAATGATGATCACACCTCTCTCCTGAACTAGGCAGATCTCTACTTTTTACCCGGTGAAGAAGAATAGGCGCAACCTGCCCCACCTCCTCTGCATACTCACCCTAGGGCTTCTAGTTCATCCTAACCATCATCCTCTCATGATTATCCTGATTTGCATGGTACCTTTCGATCAATTCAAGAGGAGCAAGCTTCTCTACGAACTTATGTAGAAACTAAGCATGCCCTACTCTGTGACTTTGTTTAGCAGTGGAGTGATGAGCTCCATGGGATGATTGCCTCCCAGAACTAATACTTCCAAGGCTTAGGGCCTGCTTAGAGACTTGACGAAACTGGCACATTTCTCAACCCCACCCTACTTCTTCTCCACCCCTTTTTAGTGTCTTATACTTTTTATGTGCTTACATTGAGGACAATGCTTTGTCCAAGAATGGGGGAGTTGTTCTAGTTGTCACGTGTTTGTGGTTATATATATATGTGTTGTGGATGTGTGAAAGTTTGCATTTTTAGCTCATGCATTTAGGTTTAGTTTGCATTTTTAGTTGATCATTTAGTTTTTTTTAGGTTTCTTTCTCCATTTTTGTTTTGACATTCTTTAGCCTTTAATTGCATTTTAGGCTTAGAGGAAAAAAAATCCAAAAAAAACCCCCCAAAAAACCCGAAAAAAAGGGGCATATAAATCCTCTGATGATGAGTTTTTAGACTAAGTGGTTTTCTTTTGCCTATTTTGACCCTTCTTGTTAGCCTCATTTGTGAATGAAATGCTTGTTTATGATTTTTGAACTATGCTTCATGG
Organism: Carnegiea gigantea; assembly: GCA_029747015.1. Taxonomy (NCBI): domain Eukaryota; kingdom Viridiplantae; phylum Streptophyta; class Magnoliopsida; order Caryophyllales; family Cactaceae; genus Carnegiea; species Carnegiea gigantea. The sequence goes on from JAKOGI010001402.1 coordinate 69,816, forward strand.
TTTGGCTATCGAGTTGAATGTGAATTAATTGCTTAATGATTCTTGACATGAGTATTTAGCATATAAAATTCAATGAGTTAGATGAGCTTTGTCCTATGAGATTTTGAGCATAAATAGACTAATTCATCATTTTAGTCTCATATTTCCTTTCATGTGTGACACTTACTAGATTTCAAGTACCTAAAACTTGCTTTGGCTTTTGTTCAAGATCACATTTAGCATACATATTTGGACAACATGATTGAGGTATTCTTTGACTTTATGGCTACATTGATCAAATAATCACCCTAATATGAATGATTTATCTCTTACTACCCATTTGAACTTTTACCGTATTTATTGATGAGAACATATATTATCATCCTTGGTCACACACGTCTTATCCTTTTAGTCAAGGCTATAGAGTTTTCATGGATATTATGGTTTGGTTGTATGTGATACAGGTTTCATCTTCTATTTTTCCTTCAAGTCAATTGGGCTATGTTTTATGAGTTGCCATAAAAGTGTCGAACAGTGCATAGTTTGCTAGGCCATGATCCTTTTCTTTGATGGTTGATAAGAAAAGGGAAAAAAAATGAAAAATAAAAACCAACAAACCACACCAAAGGTGTGCAAAAAAAATATTGAAAGAAAGAAAAAAACCAAAAGGAAAAAAACAAAATAAAAAATGAAATAAAAGGATTTGGCATTGATTGTATATATTTTAAGCACTTTCTCTCGTGATCTTACTGGAGATGCTGTTGATATTTCGACATGTATAGGCTTAAGGAATATGTTTTAGTTGGGAGATGATGTTTTATACTCGTAGTCTTTGGCTTTTATCCCCACAAATCCCACAATGTTTGTTCCCTCCTTGCCTTTACCCAATTGCCCCATTAGAATCCTTAAAAAATCCGAATGATTGCCTTGTGTCCTTTGCATTGTAGTGGTGGCGAATTAGAAAGTCTTATTAAACTTATGGTTGATTTGGTTCTATGGAATGAGATTTGAGAGAGTCTCATTTTACTTTAAATACATGAGTGGTAAGTGCCTCAGGCCTAAAGTGAGGTTCTAATGGTTCTTCTAGCTCTACTTATTGTAATATGCCAATATGATTGTTCAAGTTAATTTGAGTGATTGATTTAATATTTGATGTGACGATTCTTACTTTTATTTCAAAGATTTCTTTCTCCTATCTGTTTGTAAAAGTTTTTAATCACTTTTGGGCTAAACTTCTTATGTTGATTTGGCTATTGATATTGCCACTGATATACGCCTGAGGAGGTTATTCATTTTTAGCCTCAGTTTTATAGTTGCTTGGAGACAAGCAACAGTTTAAGCATTGGGGAGTTTGATAAGTTCTTAAAATGCACTTTATTTGAGGTCATTTTGTATAATTTTTAGGGAGAATTATGTGTTTTATGCTATATTATACACTCCTTTTCTGTTTTACGCTTGGGCATGGTTCTTTTCTATGTGTTTGCAGATTTTTGGATCATTTTACTCCAGACTTGACCCCTAAATGAGTATAGTTTGACCTCCCACGGACACCCCTAAGAGGATCTCTAATCGTCCTAAGTTTTCTTCTCTCAAACTTTGTTTAGTTGTTGTTATGGGTGGAAAGTTTCTCAATCTAGGGATTGTTAGCCAAGTATTGATGTTAGGATTTCTAATTTTTATTTAGTTGTGCTTGTTCTTGATTGGAGTCGGTTGAATTCTATCTTGTATGTGAGATTGTTGTGAGTGAATTTTGGCCAAATTTACTTGCGAATTCTAAATAGTTAAGTAAATGATTGAAAGGTGAAACTTACTGTTTGACCGACAAGATAGGACTTGACTTAGCAATACTTGAAAAAGATTTGCGTGTTGAGAGGAACTTTAGTCATAAAAAATCCATAACTTAGACTAAACAAGGACATTTGAAAGAATGACAATTGATTAGTTTAGACAATTTAGTTTATTTCAAAAGAAAAGATTGAATTTTAAACATGATTGCACTCCTTCCAATCTCCCAATATAGATCAAGTGCATGCTATATTCTATTGATCCACATTTTTACTAGGCAAAACAAATCCTTAGATGTTTTAAATTGATTGAATTTTCCAATTAGATAATAATGTTATTCAAACATCTAATTAAAATTTACTTGCTGAGCACTTTTATAGGACAAAACTCAATAGATTGCATTTGTTCTTTGTGGGAACGATATCTTTTCTAAACTACAACACCCGTGCGCTTGCGGGCAAGGTCAATCTCGTCGGAGCACGATCATGACATGACTCGAGGAAGAAGCCCCAGCTAACTCCGTACCAGCAGACGCGGTAAGACCGGGGGAAGGAAGTGTTCTTTGGCGGTTGCCAAAAATTATAGATGGGGAAGATATCTTCCTTGAAAATGAGAAACTCATGACTATTAACAGCTCTTCAATTTGTTTTTTTCTTTTTAAAAGTTTTTAGTTTTTGTTGTTATAGAATGGGCATTAAAAAAAATTCAAACAAACCCTTATAAAATTTATTTTCTTTAATATTTTGAGAATTATATAACTTTTATAATACATTTTTAATTATTCAAAAATAAAATAAAAAATGAACGGCTCTAATTAACCTATAGCAAGTGTACGCTCTAGATTTTTTTTCATTTTGGTAGTTGACATATAGTGACAACCACTATAACTGCGCTCTTTTAAAAAGCGTTGCTTAAAATGCCAAATGCTATTTGAAATGCTTTTCCAAATGCAAGGTTACCGAATACTAAGAATTGACTGATTAGTGTATTAACTAAGACCCTATTCGGCAAAATTAGTTGTTTAGATAGCGGAGAATGGTTCAGACATTTAGGTAATAGATAACGTTTTTAATTTAGTTGTTAGCAGATAGATGTTTAGATAAGCGGTTAAAACGAATGTATTCGGTAAATTTAGCTATTGTGTTAGCTGATTAATCTAAATTGACATAAAAGGATATAGATAATTTTTAAAGATAAAATTTGCAAATGATATTTTTTGATAAAATAATACGAAAGCTACTTTTGAATGCTAAAGGCTAATACCGTAAGTTTTTTAGAAATGCTGCTTAAATACAAAATACTATTTAAAATGCTATTCAAAACACTAGGTTACTGAACACTAAAAATTAAACAATTAGTATATACACTTGATCAAATATTAAACGCAACTCAAAATACTATTATCAAACACGATCTTAATCAAAATACTAAGGTCGTGTTCGGCAACAGCGTTTCGGATAGCGTTTAATGTTTTAACCAGGTGAATATACTAATAAGTTAATTTTTAGTGTTCGGTAAACTAGTGTTTTGATTAACATTTTATGTAGTGTTCAACGTTTTAAGCAGCGTTTTTGAAAAGTTAATAGTATTGACATTTGACATTTAAAAGTAGCATTTTATATTTTTAGCCAAAAAATATCCTTTAAAAATTTTATTTTTGAAAATTATTTATATCCTTTTATTTCAATTTACATTAATCAGTTAGTATAACAGTTAAATTTACTAAATATATTTCAACTGTTAATCTAAATAACTATTCACTGGTAGTTAAATTAAAAATACTATTTACTATTTAAATTACTATCTACTATTTAAACAGTTAATTCTGTCAAACAGGCCTAAATACTGAAATACTGTTGTCAAATGATGTCATTATTAAGAGGGAAGAAAATGTGTACGACACCTGGGCTGGGAGGCTGAGCGGGGGATTTGAAAACAAGCCGCCTTCCATCATTCACCGCCAGTTCCAAACTCAAGAGTCAAGACCACCATCCTTTGCACAGTTGTCCGCCACAATCAACAAAGAAGCCTCCCTTCCTCAATTCTTTCCCAAAATCGCCACTCAATCCTTAGTTCTACCTCCATTGTCTCAAACCTATCTGTCTTTTCCCTGAATTTGTGTGCCTTTCTTCACCGCAGCACAGGTCAGGTAATGCTACATCTTCGTGTGTGTATGCGTGTCTTTAAGTGCCTGATACTGAGTAAATTAGTAATCGAACTATTTGATGTTTTTGTTTAAAGATTTTTGGCTTGAATTTTCGTTGTTCATGATGATTTCAGTTTGTTCTCGGTGAATTACAACTCGCAAATCAATTTCATTCACTGGCGATCTTCGATTTCATAATTCTTTTATGTTTGCAGCATATGCGATGATATCAGTTTATCTGATTTCGTTTTGTTAGCCTCTGTTGTGATTTATGGAGCATTGTGGTTGCTCGATGAGATTGCGTTACGTAAATTTGAGGATGTTAGTTTTCCGATTTTGAATTTGAGCAAAGAAAATTCCGTTGAGTCTTTTGTGCCCCTTGATAACTTTGCATATTGGTCTGTATTCTATTCCTTTGCTTTTTCAGATGATAGCTCAAATTGCCGTTGATTTACAGTTTTATTTTATCATCGAGCTTTTTGTACTATTGAGGGAAATTTCTAATTTACAGTTTCAGCCTTTATGTTTTTTTTCTTTTTTCTATAAAATTTAAAATCAGTAAATCACATGGAATTGTCATAAGTCCTCATATGTAACAGAAGCATAGGATTATGCCTTTTTTTTTTTGTTTGAGTGTGTAATTTTAACTTTAGCTGTCAATTCCTATAACCATCTCAACTCACTGCATTGTAGTTTGTAGAAATTTTACCCACGATAGATGAAAATTTATGCCCTCTCCGGGCATTATTTATGAGAGAAAGCCATGCCTTCCCCCCCCCCCTATAGTTGCCATAATGCATGGCAATTCAGAATATCTGTTCATGTGATTTTTCACATTGAAAAACAATTTCTGAAATGACTCATAGCTTAGCACCCTGGATGTGATGTTTTGATGTTTGCTTACTCTTGATTTGATATGCTGCAAATTTTAACTTAGAGATGCTGCAAAGTTCTCACATGGACGTGCTGCTAAAACCATGTCTCTTGCTAAACCTGAGGACAAGTCAGGGGAGTGCTGTGAAAAGCTTAAACCTAGGCATCACCATATTTAAAGACATTAGAAACTTAATGCCATAACTTGCAATGTTGGGAGTCTGCATAAAAATGGTGATTGAGCACAGGTCATTGTTAAGTGGTTGAGAGGAAAGCGTGTGTCTACAAAAATAAGTCTTACATGAGAAAGTTGGCCAGTGTGCGATAGTAGATATGTTCATGCTAAATATATACACTTACAAACAGTTTGCAATTGAAATGGCAAATAGATGGTTGTTTTGTCATCATCTCTTCGTTCTACAAATTATAGCCGGCAGTTTTCCAGAGCTCCTGGACACATCTGCCTCTATCAGGTTCCTCATTTTTATCTCTTATCCATCAACTAATCAAGATGGTATTGCTACACAGGAAAAAAAAGAGACATTCTCCGTATATTCTGAGATGGCTGAACCAGAGAAGGGCAATTCTTCACCTGGAGAAGACAGTGGGAAGATGCCACAGCTAGGTATCCTCATGCGTCCAACCTCTTCAGAATGTTGTTCATGTAAACATTGTTTTGGAGGTTCTTATGAGAGGGGGCATTGCCCCCAGGCTGTATTGTTTGCTTTGTTAACCAATTGTAGAATAACATTTTAGGAGTATCTTTTTCATGGACAGGGGAGAAAATTACTTGCTTTCAAAGAGGGGGGTCGGGGTGGGGGTGGGGGTGTGGAAGGGGACATTTTCCACCATGCGGGAGGAGCCTTTCTGTCTGGGCTACACTATCACAACTGAGATGGATGAAGGATTACTCCAGTTCAAATTGTAGACTATAGTAGCTCTCCTTAAGCAAAGAAAATAATATATGAATACATGTGTTGACTCAAATAATTTTTAAAGAAAATTTCCTTCCAATCAGTGCAGGAAATCTTCTATTGCACCTCTGCACTTGTTATAGGTGAAGGCACTAACTTAGCTACTTCTGTTAACTACATTTTTTTTACTTTCTTCAGTTTGCCTTTTAGATTGATAGAAGTCCATGTATAAATTATCCAGAAAATGAAGAAGTGTGAGCCCACAATCTAGAACAACAAAGTGGATTGCAAAGTGTTGGCGTAATATTGCTGGTACAAATGATGATTAGAGCAGCAAAATGATGGAAGATGGTAGAAACTAAATTAAAAAAAAATCTTTTTTTAGGTGTTTTTTTCTGGGGGGGAGGGGGGTGTGTAAAGGGACAACATTCTTGGACTCTTATTACACTTTATATTGGTGAATTTACATGGTGAAATCATAGAACTTAGCCTCTTTGCCATTTACTGTGTTCAACTCCTTTCCTGAGGTGTCCTTCCACTCCCAAAATACCTTCAGCTTACCCAAATTTTTGCCACATCTACTTGAAACAGATGAGGACATCTCCAACGACTTTCTGACATCTTGGAAGCCCATGTCCATGACAGGAGGCGATGATATGGACTTCAACTTTGAACCGGTCACGAAAGGCAATAAAAAGGCATTTGACTTTGGCAAATTGTAAGGTTTCGGTAATAGCTTTGAATTTACATTTATTTCTATCATGATGATCATAATATTCTTTCCTACATGATTCATATTAGTGATGCCACATAGAGGATTCCCTCACCTAGTCTTAGTCACTTTTCCTTGCCTCTTGTGTTTGCCATTATGATCTTGCTTGAGTCCATTGTCCCCTCCCTCCCCTCCCCCCAGCATACGGCTAACTCCTTTATTTCTATACACCCTCTTTTGGATGCCTCACATTACTCAGTTTGGGTCGACTTCAATTTAAGTTTTGTTGGTTCTGATCTACCCTTTTCAAAAATATTGTGGTTCATGTAGAAGAAGCCTCTACCTTCCTACTGTGGGGGCAAATACATCTGGATCTTCATACAACCCACTTTAGTAGGATCCTCATCGGGTTCGTCATTTTTGTATGAGATATTTCCTTGCAGTTTGTATATTTCTCTTTTACGTTGTGGCACACCCGCTAAGATCTTGGGAATTATCCGAATGGATTAACCTTATGGATAACCTTCTTATGGCATACAAGTACATTATTCTTGCTTTTTATGACTTCTATATCTGATCCTTGAGTTAAATTGGAGTGCAAAAGGAATCAATATCCTTTTGTGTTTGAATTCATGGAAACAGGAAATTGAACAGTTCATAGTGGTCTTTTTTATGTCTTCATATGAGAAGAACATCCTTTTTGACATTTTGCCTTCACATGTCGACCTTCCTACTTGCTAAATTTTACATCATTATCTTTTTGACTTCTGCATCAGGTCCAAATTCAACTTTTTCCTTGAAAGAAAATATAAGTGCAGTTTTTCTGTGTTAGTTGGACATGGTTTGCTTCCCTGCAGCTCTGTTGTACAGTAGCCACTCATATTGAGTCACTTTGGTGCTGGTCTCATGAAATACATCTTGCCAGGGATATGGATTTTTCTCTTGATGGTGAATTTGGGAAACTATCATCATTGAAACTAGATATGCCAGATCTCGATTTCTCTGGTTCACCACAGAAACCAAAAAAATCAAAGGAAAAATCAAAAGAGGAGTCTGTGAAGGGAAATCGCCCAGTCAAGAAGAACGAGTTTGCATTCTCATTTGACTTCAATGGGTAAGTATACTACAGCTTTCACTTATATTCCTTATCTCTAGGGAACGAAGCTATGATATGCTGTGGCCCTGTGGATATAACATAACAAATATTTTTCGAGGGCATCATTATGAGTTACGATTCCTGTGTATGCTGCTTGTTCTTAGGCTGGATGACTTCTGCTTAGATGGGCCCCCAACTAAAGGAGGAGGCCACCCTAGCAGAGAGGAAGGCTGCAAAGAAGTTGGCTCCGAGAATGAAATTGAGGGTGACAACTTGTCCAGACAGGTTGCTATAGACAATGAAGGTCCTGAAGATATCATCAGCAAGAGACCAGCTCCAGTACCTGAAGATGCGCCTAATTCAAAATCTGAGGTTCTTCTGAATAAAGAGGGGAGTCTTGATGCCTCACATAGGAATTTTCCAGCAAAATCTGAAATAGTCGTAGATCTCATTCGGCCCAAAGCAACTCAAGTTTTGTCAGAGGAAATATGTGCTGCCCAAGAAACGCACCATGAAACTCATATGTCAGACGAAACAGCCAATAAATCGTATGCTCAGGGAACAGTTCATGATTTTGATCCTATTCCCGAATCAAAATCAAGTTCCATGCCAGTTCCATTGGAAGTAGCCAACACAGTTTTACCTTCAGAGACAAAACTAACTAAGAGTTCCGAGAGGTCTGACCTAGCTCTCGGAACTCAAGCAATAGAGAAAAATTCGAACCAATCACATGCTGAGCTGAAAGCGGAAGATTCACCTGCAATTCCATCATTGGTAAAGACATCAACCCAAGCTACTCGTTCAGAAGAGACGGATGATTGTTCTGCAGATGGGACTTTAAATTGTTCATCATCTGCAGCATGCATTGTTACGGGAACACTTCCTGTTGCTGTTGTGTTGGCATCGGACACTGAAAAAGAGAAACCAGAAAAGTTATCACAGCAGGTATTGACAGAGAAAGCGAGTACAAGTGATGAGAAGAGTGGCCTTGGTGGTGTTATTGCCTACCGTGGTGCTAGACTTGCTTTGAGCAGTGTAGATCGTTTTGCACCTAGTGTCCCAGATACTATGTCCTCTGATGCCCAATATCATGCTGAAGCACCACGATCAACTTCAAAGTACTTCTCAACACCATTTGGAAGGTTATCCATCTTGGTCTTTCCTTGCAGGGCGTTATTTATTCCTGCAGCAGTAAATGCTCATTGCAGTACCCTCCATTTTCTTGTTAAATTTTATGTCATTTCTGTGTTGCTTGATAGGTAAGTCACTTATTTGTAACCGGGCATGCACACTTGCTGCTGCTTTCCATGGGGGATTGTACTGTTGCCTGCTTCTAAGTTGCCTGTTTCACCAAGCTTGGTACCGTAGTATTGGTCCCACCTAAATTCCTTCAATCCTTTAAGCGTGTCAGACGCTTTATCTTAACCACAATAGTAGCATCAGTGTATGACCATTTCTTTTGAGACTGTGATCCTTCTGTTAAAACTGATGTGTTTCTCTTGTGCTTCTTTTCCCCCCTCTCAACAACATTAAATGGCATGAGCACTTTTCTGTTAATCTTTGACATGTTCGGACTGAAGCAAGGGAATATTTTCTTTGTGTTTGCTTGAAGCTAGATGTTAGAATCATGCTGAATTAGTTTTCATTTAGCGAATGGCATATCGCACTGTATCTTTAAGATGATTTCTTGCCCTGTCCAGTGGATCCATTACAGCAAACACAACGGTAACAGCATACAAAGTTCCTGGAGGTAACAACTCAAAATTTTCCATGCCAAGAGAGACTAGTGATGGTGGTAGAACAAAACTGTCCCTGCTTGCCAGAAAAAGAGATGACTCGAAGCTTGCTGCTGAAGACAGGAGGTATGCTTATACCATAATAGCGTCGTAACAACTGTATTTTGCAAACCCTCTCTGTCCAAACACCACCTACGCCCCCAAAAAAAAAAAAAGAAAAAAAAAAAGAAAAGAAAGGGGGGAAAAAAGAATTGCAGCATCTCTTTTTCTGACCAAAATAGTGCCAGCAGAGAAGAAAATGGGAAGATATTTGATGACAATTCGAGTTCAAGCACAAAAGTATTGGTGAGTAAAGATCCAGTCTCAGAGAAAACGGAAAAGAATGTTGATTGTGATAATGTTTCTAGGTGAGGATAGTAGGATACCATACAACATATTCTATGTTTATATATGTTTGATATTTGATGCTTTTCAGTATCTATGTTGCGTAGTTTCTTTGGCTTTTAATTCACAACAATGTCAATTGTAAGCAGGGAGAGGACTGAGAGCATGAGTGGAGGAGTCAGAGATGGGGTGGACACTGATGCAGTGCCGCAAGATGGACAAGCAATGAAGGATAGGCTTCTTTTGCGAGAAAGTGGGACGAAGATTAATGATCCCAAATCATCAAGGCAAGGCATTGCAGCTAGTCCGCCCATCATGAAACAAATATCAGTTTACTCTTTTGAGATTTCCTAGAGTAGAAGGATAATAACTTGCACATTCTGCTAAAGATTTTCTGATTGTCACTAACGTCTTGTGGCTTGACAGTGAGACTTTTACATCACACGTGAAAGTAGTATTCATTGAAGAAATCATGCATGTCTCGTCTTTTTCTCCTGGTTCTTTAAATAGGGAGTTCTGGTTTCAAAAGATAGTTCATCATGATGTACAGCAACTACTACATTTTCTTCTTGGCTGCTCTTAGATGGTTCCTCATTTAATAACATGTTGATGACACAAGAGTTATCTCTTTAAATTTGAGACTGTCCTAAGAATGAGCATGTGTCGGTCTGCTGTTATTTTTCCTCTTTGGAGCTGGCACAGTTATGTTCTAATGCAATGTATTGGACATGACTACTTTTTTTATTGCAAAGACCAGGTGACTGTGCCCTTTGAGCACCTCCCCCCAAAAAAAAACTAACTTTGAGAATTATCCTGTATTTCTTTATGTCTGAGCAATGAGTTTATGTTTCCTGCAGCTCTCATGTTCCTTCTTCTGTATTCACTGAAGGGGAGACAAAGTTAAGCAATCAGCCCCATGAAAAATTCAAGGACAAAATTCCAAGCATTGTGCCAGTTTTGAAATCAAACTCCAGTGAATCGAATAAACTTTACTCTCTGAAATCTGACAAGAAACTAAGTAGTCTTCCAAGCTTGAGGATTCCAGTGTATGCAAAACTACTAATACTAAACTGCCTCTGTTGTTCCTTTTCTTGTTACTCTGGCTATTTGAATGACTATATGCCTTTGCTTCTTCCTGCAGGAACCTCACTACTGCCAAATATTCAGCCAGCCCTGCAGTGCAGCAAAATGCTAAATTTGTAGTAAACTCTAATGAACGTTCGAGGTTTCAAACAATGAACAATCTGGTCCCATCAATTGGTGCAGAAAAAGAGAGACCTTCAACCCCCTTTTTAAAGCGGAAAACCTCCGAGGTTCTTTCTTTTAGTTAATTCATTTTCAAGTTTTGTGAGACCTATGATGAGGCTTTAGAACTCATATAAACAATTGCCAGGAGGGTGCTGATGGGCGGTCAATCATCCTGCATCCGTCAAAACGTCTCTCACCCAGTGAAAACACTCAGTAAGGCGATATATGTAATTATTACCTATCATTTCATTTTGCTAAACATGAATTCTCTTGGATGTGCAGAATGGCTACAATGGTGCCAGCAACAGAAGTTGATGAAGTAATCTGTTATACATTCTCAGTCAATTTATTTGTTAATAAATTCTTGCTCATTAGAACTTGACCATAAAGGGAAAAAAAAAAAAAGGGCAAAAAAGGGGAAGCATAATAAATTGTGTTTCCTTGCCATGCTTATAGGTTCATGCACGAGCTGTTCAACTGGAAGGTAGCAGAAGGAATGCTGTAGCTGAGCATCCGAGTCCAAAGTTTGATTTTCATCAAGAGGCAAATATGGAGGTGCTAGGATTCACCTTGATGGCAGAGAATGATGCCAACATTGAAAAGGCTGAGGCATGTGCGGAGGAGCTTGGGCATGTAAGTTATTCTGAGTTCACTTGGTTTGTTCTGAAGTAATCATATAGAGTGAGTCAGTGCAATGTGATGATTGAGAAGTAACAATAGGAAGGTTTTCTGAATTGGATGTAGAGAATCACTTATTCCTTATTAAAGAAGCGGCTAAGGGGCATTCACAAGTGTTTGTTGCCCTGCAAAATTCTGAAACCTCGTTTACTGGTGATTAAACTGTTTACCTACAGGAGCTATAGTTGGATAGAGTTAGGCATCTTGGTCTGATCCTAAGTTATGTTAGTCTCCTATGAATATCCATGCCAGGAACATGTCTTACGATCAATGCAGGTGAAAGTTTTCAATGTTAGTTTTGGGCAACATTGGGTCAAATGAATACGTCTGTGCTGTCATCCTGGTATCCCAACTGACATGGGGACGTAAAAGGTGAAACAAGATGCAGTCTATTTTATGTTCCTTTACTGGATAATACTCCGATCTGCGGCATGTCACATCCTTCAGGAAACCTGCTAGAAGGCTTTTCTCCATGTGGTGAATTATATGAGCAGACAAAACTATGCAAATGCCTTCTGGAACACAGTCTTTCTAACTGCTGTGAAGACTTTTGATGGTCTTAGGCTCTTAGAAAAACCCTACTTTGATTGAATTAAAGTAGACTCCAATTCAACCAGCCAAAAACAAAAAAAAGACAAAAAAAAAAAAACGAAAAGAAAAGAAAGGAGATTCCATTTTCATGAGACCAGTAGAACATTGTGCCTTGTCATAGCTGACTCAACTCAATTCATCTATCGTTCTGCATGACTTCTCATTTTCTTTTCTTAGTAGGTGGTGATCTGTGTTCTGCTTCTCTTTCCATTTGACAATATCAACTTGCTTCCACGCCCTATATACCTTTGTTCTTCTTTGCTCCCTTTATGGCATTCTTGTCATTGCAATGTCTAACAGATCTGCAGCATGTTAAAAAAGAAGCATGAAGAAGCCAAGGAGTTATTGGTTCGAGCTCTTACAAACAACAACAATCTTCTCATGCTCAACCACCCCATGCTTGAAGAGAAAATATCCTTTATCCTTTTAGTTTCCTATCATTTATGGTTTCCATGTGTCTCAACCATGGATTCAGAATGAGGCCGATTTGCGAAACGGCCACATCGAAAAGGTTTTGAATTGGCCGAATCGCGTTTTCACTGCGACATGGAATGAGATCTCTGCATTAGAGTGATTTTTCCATATTGCGACCGAAACTGTATTCGCGACCAAAAGCATTTTGAATCCTTGGTCTCAAACATGTCAGCTTCTTCAAATTTTTTGGGAAGGAAGAGTTGTAAACCTTTACAGTGAACACATTCAAGCTGTTCAGAGGTTTGCTGCCAGGTTGATGTCCAAGTAGGTCAAGCCAGGATATAATAGACAAGTTATGGTTGTTGCACCACGGTTTCTCTCTCCCTCTCTCACACACATGCGAGCGTGCGCACGCGCACATTCACTAGTTCATGCACGCTAGTTCAGCTGGACGGCCAACAGAGTGTCCTTTTTTTGCTTGTTCTAAATATCCATAACGATGGTGGATTATCGAGCTGTCTGCCACAGGGTTCTTTGTCTGAAACGAAGAGGGTGATGGCTCACTTTGCGGATACTGGCCCCTGCCGGTCCTCCAACCATACATACTTGATTTCATGTGCAGTAGCTTGTGATTTGATTGTGGATCTATGCATTCTACTGATATTTGGCTTATGAGGTGCCATACATTTGTTGTGCTGTATGGCTAAGACCCTAAACCTAAAATTCATTTTGTGTAAAAATGTATGAAAGAACAGTGCTCAAGAGGCATTGGCCGCTAATTGATTCCTCTGTATTGTGTACAGCAAACTGCTACTAATGCAGTAAATGCTTAATAGTCCTGCTTAGTGGTGGTCGTGTAAAACCAAAAGTCGGGGAAACAGTGGCCCTGCTAAGTATTTCTTTCTTCGTCCTGAGTCTCTCTCTCTCTCTCTCTCTCTCTCTCTCTCTCTCTCTCTCTCGTGTGTGTGTGTGTTTTGGGGGGGGGGGGGGGGGGAGGATGGCCAGGACACCACTTGGAAAAGGCTGTAGGCTTGGTCGATTCATGGGGATAAGTGTGTGTGGCTAAATGCATGACAGGCCAACATCACAAGTATCTCAGGCAGTACTATTTAGTTTAGTTTAGCAATAAAATTGGAAGGTAGGAGAGGAAATTAGGAAGCTGTTGTTTAATATGTATGCATATAAACTTCATTGAGTTGACTTTTGTAATTGACAATTGGATTTGATTTTTGATATTGAGTTTTGTTGGCTTGCATTTGCTTATTGAACTTGCCCTAAAATTCAATTTGAACATGATAGAATGTTGGTGGTTTTGTTGATAAACCAGGTCTTTGATTTTCTGTTCTGCTTTGGAAGTGCCAGGCTAACTTATTTACGTTTATATACTTGTCTTTTTTCTAGTTAGAATTGTTAATTAGCTTAGTTATTTAATTATGATTGTCTTTTACTTAGATTTATACATATTTGTTCAATTTAGTTCTGTATATAATATAGTATAGAATTTCATAATTTGTGGATTGTAGAGCAGTGAAGTGTTGAGCTCTACATTAAAATTTGATGAAAGATTAAGCTGAATTTTAACATTAAATAGTGTGACTAATACAATTTGAAAAATCGTAATCCAAAGAAATTTCAAATTTCTATCTTTATTTTTATGATAACTAAAATTAAGGATGCAACAAGAAATATATTTAATTTTCTTGCCTTCTTTGAGACAAAATTGTGTTACACTTGTATGGTAACTTGTTTAGTTTTAGAAGAGGAAAAAAAGTCTTACTACAGCTACAATTCTACACTTGTGGTTAGAAAACACCATCATACTTAGTAGTTTGCAAAACTTGTCCATAGTGGCATGGCTAACTATTGCATTAGGGGAGTCTCCAATTCCAACTTGTTCTTGTGCCAATTGTGGAGGATAATACTCTAGTTGAGGTCTTGTTCTTTTCATTGTCAAATTAAGTTTTTTTTTCGCAATCTTTCTAAAAAATTTCTTATCTTTTCACTGCACGCCAGTCCCTCCTTTTACTTCTGTTTTCAATTCTCACTCATTCGCACTGTTAATGGAAAAACACCATTCTATCCCGCATCTTCTTGCTCTTCTCTTCCTATCATCCTTTCCACTGAAAATAACAAATCCCGAGTGATACAAATTACAATTAAAGTTGAAGAGCCTCCCCGGAGGGCTTGCCACAAATAAGGCTAAAGTTGAATAAGAAAATTACATAATTATGCATCCTAGTGAAATTGGATTGAAGTGAAATTTGAATAAGACCACAAATAAGACCAAAGTTGAATAAGACCACTGAAAATATTTGATTGAAGCTATTTGGATAAATGAACTCATTGGCATTGCTCCCGTTATTGTTTTGGGGGGGGGGGGGGTTGGGGGTTGGGGGTATAGAACCGTTTACTGGATTTGAGGAAATGCTTTGGAAGACCCTATTCCGTCTTATTAGGACCTGAAGTAGAAGGGGGAAGGAGGCTAATTGGAGAGGCTAAGCAAATCCTAAATTTTAAGCTGATCCAAGAGTAGGAGATTCCTAGCGAAGTATGAATAATATTCATGCGTCTGCTGGAAGTCAAACCCGGGTGTATTGCTTCAACCGTTAGACTTCAGACACTTGTATCCGTTATAGCATTATTTTATGTCGCGAAATTACTTCGATGTTAGGATAAATGGAGCGGTTTAGCGGTCTAGGTGAACTAAAATTACAAGATACCTAGCGAAGTGCCAATAAACTTGTTGGGCATTTCCTCGGCAGGGGCAAGAGAAGCTTTTTCGCCTCAAAAAGACTAGGATTTTTTGCAAAATTCGATCATAATTGAATTTTGTTCCAACTATTATAATTGAAAAAATGTAAATAGTACATTTAAATAAACCAAATCTGAGCAATTGAAAATGTTTACCTATTACCTGTAGAATCAGTCAATCAAAAGACGCATTAGTTTCATTTTACAGATAACTTGGATGTGCCCTATTTATATGCACCCATTTATTGTGCCTTCCTCTGTAATTCTAATAGAAACCATCCTCCTTAACCATATATATATGGACATACGGTGATTGAGCTCTTAAATGGATCAATCGTTGATTTTCTGGGTGCCCCTTTGACCTCCACCATGGACAGTGGCTATTTGTGTGGGATGTGAAGGCTACTAAAGGCGAAATTGCCTCCCCGAGGTAGCTGTATCCCTCTCTCCTTCTCTTACTCATGTTCCTCTTTCTTGGATCCCATGACGTGGATCTAAAATTGGAATCTGCTTCTTCTAGTTACATAAGACAGAGGTTGACCTTCGTCTGTTTTTTCCCCCAATTCTCAAAGATAGTAATAGTCTGCTAAATCCTTAATCATAATTCTATATAGTTAGTTAGAAAAGTTGTTGATTATGAAATTGATTTGAACTATTGATTACAGAAATGTTAATACCATAAGATTTTTTTTTTGGGGTCAGCAAACATTTCAAGAATTGAATTCTCTCTCATGCATTCATATACACATGCCTAATTGCCAAGAGATTGAAGCTGCAATTCTTTTGGTAATATAGGTTGATCATATGTGGATTAAATTGAAAATCGAGACAAGCTAAGAGGTTTCAAATTTATTAGTGATCCATAATATGTCAAATCAAATGGGAGAACAGTAGAAGAGAGAGGGGGGATTTACTAGAGATAATGATGAGAAACATGGGAACCTAAACTATTCGCCGGGGGAGGGGGGGAAGTTTACCGTATATAATGATGAGAAATATTTGAAGCTAAGTTGGTTACATGCAACGGAGATACTAGAGAGACAGGAAGCAAAGAGGCGAAAATGTTTATCCCATGATTTTTTTTTCTTATTTTATGGTTACACTATTTACTGTGCTCACACCTAATCTCTTTCTTCTCTCATTGTTTCTAATTTCTCCATATTCTTCTTCTTGTATGTGCTCAATAATTTACCTTTCTTGCAAAATCCTTTTGAAAATCATCTTACTATCCAATTTGACAAATCAAATCCGCTTTTAAATTATGCAAGAGATCCATTTTATTTTACTCCATCACTCTTCAGCCAATATATGGACTTTTGAAAGGAATGCTATTGAGATGTGATGCTTGCTGTAGTGTTTTGAGGCTATTTCAGCTCAAGATATAAGTCTTGACAAATTAGAAGTATTGTTTAGCGGCAATATCACTCAAGCCTATAGAACAACATTACTAGAACTTTTCGGCATGCGTGAGATGGGAGAGGTGAAGAAATATCTTGGGCTTCCCATGTCCATTGGTAGGTCAAAGAAGATAATTTTTGAGCTTATAAGGCAAAGGTGTTTGGAATAAAGAATGCAGCGGCTACTGAGAAGACAGAGAGATGAATCATGTCATGGATGAAACCACTGACCTAAAAGCTAAATTCGCCCGACTTAGGTGCAAATTGTTAAGGCAAAGAAGCTCCCCAAGGTTTAACACAGCGAGCTTCTCACTTGTGCACTCGAGGGAGAGATTATGGAGTATAACTATCTTTTGCCCAGGAAGAAAGAAAGGAAGAGAAGAGGAGAGAAGGCTTGTGTTTTTATGTGCGTTTTCCAGGGCTGCAGAAAGGCTCCTTTTATAATAGCCTGATGGCGGAAAAGAGTTATTAAACAGTAATTAAGAGGGGAGTAAAATGGGGATGAAAACTCAGGGAATAGGAGAGGATTACAGTAACTGAAGAGTTAATGGAGGAAGACTCAATCAAGCATGGAGATTAAACCGTTAGGTTTACGTCAGCTTATACACAAACAGTATAAGAAAAAATCCTCCAAAATATAAGCAATAAGGCCCACACCCCATGGCCCGCGCCAGACTGGACGGGCGGGTGGCAGCGGCGCGCGCATGTGGCAGCCCAAGACACTCTCAACCCCCTTAAAACATGGCTTCAAGCTATTCAATAAGTACAGGGAGAGTGAGATATATAAACCCTTCAAAACAGCCCCCAAAAGTTCTATGTGGGACAACAAAAAGAAAAGATAGAGAGAGTAAGTGAACACCATTTTGGGGTGCCATTACTCTAACAATCCCCCACTAATGGCACACAAAAAGAAAAGAAGAATGAGAAAGATTTCTTGGACAAGAAGGGTCGGATACTTAAATATCAATGTCTTTTGATTGAATTGATATGTAGTGAAGAGAGGCAACAGCTAAGTCTGATAAGTGAACTTAGTCTTGAACTTGTTAAACTTTGGATGAGGCCCTCTTAACACATATCAACCCTAAAAGATGTATACTCCGCGATAACTACTTATGCTTTTAAGGCCCATGCGCATACCTCGGGTCTCATAAGTGGTCTAGAGAGATACCCCTAGTCTCTCATAGAAGGCGGCTAGACCTTCACACTTAGGTAATTCTATTAGTCTATCTACACTTAGACCACTATATTATGGCTTGGAATTATTAAAAGCATAAGTTAGCTCAACTTCTTAAAGAATGATGATTAATCCATCAAGTGCTTCTCTACAGCACCACCATAATAGGCTAATGGATCCATTAATGTGCTTCTCTATAGCACAAGCACTACCACATGCCATAGGGATGAGAAGTAGTGTAATTAGAAGATTAATATGGCTTTGTTTGACCACAAATGGGTATCCACCATACCTCTTTATTCCATGGGCTTCAACCCCATCCCCCTCGACGATTTGAGAACTACTCTTCTTGGCAATCCCTTTGATAGAGAGTCTAACAAGTTTTTCTCGGATCTTACATACTCCAAGGAGATAACACTATGCTTCAGCAATTACTTTACCACACCATGTCTAATACGGATATGTCTCTTTTATCCGTTATAGACACTGTTGTGCGCAACTCTGATTGTTGTTGCGAATCACAATACAAGGAGATAGGTGTTGATTGTTTCCCCACAATGGTATGTCTGTCTAGAGATCATTAAGCCATTCTGCTTCTTGACCTACCAACTCAAGAGCAATAAACTCAGATTCCATGGTTGAGCAAGCTATACATGTCTGTTTTGCAGACTTCCATGGAACAGCTGCTCATCCAAATGTAAAAACATAGCTACTAGTAGAATTTACTTCATTGTTATCAACAACCCAATTTTCATCCCAAAAACCTTCTAGCATAGTAGGAAATTTACAAAAATGTAAACACCAATCCATGGTACCTCTAAGGTATGTCAACAAACGATGAAGTGCATCCCAATGTTCTTTAGCAGGGTTGGAAGTGTACCTACTTGGTCTACTAACAACATATGCAATATCAGGATGAGTGTAATTCATGAGAAACATCACACTGCCTATTATTTTTGTATACTCAATTTGAGTCACACTAAGTCCTTTGTTCTTCTTAAGATGTATGCGAGAGTCATAAGGAGTTCTCACAGGTACCACATTGAAAGAGTTAAATCTTTTCAACATTTTCTCAATGTAATGAGACTGATACAAGGAAAAGCCACTCTTGGTTTTTCTAAATTTAATCCCTAAGATTACATCTGCTTCTCCTAAATCTTTCATTTCAAAGAGAGAAGACAAAAGTCTTTTAGCCTCATTAATAACAGATAAGTTGGTACCAAAACCCAGGATATCATCTACATATAAGCATATGATCACATAATTAGATCCAATCATCTTGGGATAAACACAAGAATCTGAGTTGTTAACAACAAAGCCATTTTTCTCTCAAGAGCTAGCAAATTTTTCGTACCACTGTTTGGGGGCTTGTTTTAGACTATAAAGGGATTTTCTCAGTTTGTATACTTTGTTCTCCTGATCAGGAACCTCACACCCCTCAGGTTGTGACATATAAATCTCTTCTTCTAAGTCACCATTGAGAAAAGTTATTTTAACGTCTATCTGATGCACTACAAGATCATGAATGACAGCTAAAGCAATTAGAGTTCTGATTGTTGCAATTTTTGTCTTAGAGGAATATATATCAAAGAAATCAATTCCCTTCTTTTGGTCAAAGCCTCTAATAACTAATCTAGTTTTGCACCTTTCAATAGAGCCATCCGTCCTAAGTTTCTTTTTGAAGATCCATTTACTACTAATAGGTCTACACCCCTTAGGCAAGTGGGTCAGCTCCCAAGTTTTGTTTGACTCAAGGGAATCTATTTCACTCTTAATAGTTTCTTTCCAAAAAGTAGCATCTATAGACCTCATAACCTCTTGGTAGATTTTAGGATCTTCCTCAAGTAAGAAAAGAGATATAAACTGATTGGTCAATACATCAACATCAAAACTCTCAAGGACTTCTACTAAAAACGAAGTGATAAAGTCAGGGCCAAAACTAGTTTCAGTCCTCTATCTCTTACTTCTTCCAGGTTTAGTTACCAAGTCTCTAACACTAGAGCTAGAAGTAGGTAAGTTCACATGATCAGGTACGATATTAGACACAATATGAGGAACATCCTTTTTCAAAGGGAAAACATGCTTAAAAAATTCAGCATCTCTATATTCAGAAATAGAAAAATTAGATAATGACATAAATCTATATGCAGCAATGTTTTGAGCATAACCAATGAAAACAGTATCAAAAGTCTTGGGGCCAATGTTCGAACGTTTATGACTAGGCAATGCAACTTTGGCTAAACACCCCCACACTTTCAAATAATTCAGGTTAGGAACATATCTTTTTTGTAACTCATATGTGGTCAGATCTAACTTTTATGGGGAACTCTATTAAGTATGAAACAAGCAGTCAAGACACCCTCCCCCCACATGTTATCAGATAAGCCAAAACTTACATGCATGACATTCATCATATCTTTAAGGGTATGGTTTTTCCATTCAGCAACACCATTTTGTTGAGGTGTGTAAGGGGCACTAGTCTCATGTATTATGCCATTTTTCTCACAAAAAGTAGTCAAGGAATTGGTATCATATTCCCCACCTTTGTCAAACCTAAGTCTCTTGATTTTTCAATCTATCCGATTTTTAACTTCAGCTTTGTACTTTAAGAACATTTACTCAGCCTCATCTTTAGACTTGAGAAGGTAAACCTTGGTATACCTAGAGTAGTCATCTGCAAAAGTGATGTACGATTTCTTTCCACCTTTACTCATTATGTTTTTAAAGTCTGCTAAGTCTGAATGCACAAGTTCTAACAAATCTGTTTTTCTGGTAGTTACTGATTTAAACGGTTTCTTGGCAAATTTTGCTTCAACACAGACAAGACACCTAGAACAGTTGTTAGTATTCACATTTAGAATTAAACGTATGTTTCTAAGCTTTTTCAATAAAGTAAAATTAACATGTTCGAGCCTACCATGCCACAAATCAACAGACTCAGCAATATAAATAGAATTGGCAGGTATTTTATCATTAACTTGTGCAGCAGCATTTAGAGCAAGTAATGCCCCACTACGATACCCCTTTCCAACAAAATCCCCATTTCGCATGATAACAACTTTGCCAGCTTCTTGCATAATTTTCAGGCTAGCAATATCAAGAAGGGTACTAGAAACTAAATTTCTACGAAGGAAAGGGACAAATAAAACATTACTTAAAGATAACATTTTTCTGGAAGTAAACTTAAGTAAAACCTTCCCTCTACCCTTGATAGCAATTCTAGATGAGTTGCCCATGTAGACGCATTGTCCATCAGCAATATCTTCAAAGTCGATCATGAGTTCTTTGTTGGCACAGAAATGCTTTGAAGCTCCAGAATCCAGAATTCATTCTGTCAGATTGTGCACCAGATTTGCCTCTAAGATGGTAACTGCACATATTATCTCATTGTCCTTGATTTCAGCAATGTTGACAGTAGGTGTTGTGAACCTCTGTTTGGCTTGAACAAATGCTTTTCACTGATTGCATTGATAGGCCTCATGTCCGGGTTTGCTGCACACATAACACACTACCTTAGGCTTCTGAATTTTCTTGTTGACAGCATTCTGGTTTCTGAGATTATAATTCGGCTTCTAGAATTTCTTCCCTTTGCCTTTGAACTTGTCTTTGTTCGTTGGCACAGTAGATTCAACCAAGTTAGAATTAACAGAATTTAATGAAAGAGAAGACATCTTGTCTTTCAGCCAGTTTGCCTTTTCAGTTCGCATGTGGCTGATTAGTTCTTGCAGCATGAGATCTTTCTTCTTATGCTTAAGATGGTTTCTGTGATCGTTCTAAAATGGTGGAAACTTTTCGATCAACACGGTGGCTTGAAGGATTGCGCACATTTTCACACCTTCCGCCAGAACCTCAGCACACAAATTCTCGTAAGTATGAAGTTGTTTCATGATCGGTTTGTCATCCACAGTCTGGAACTGCAGCCACTTGCCGACGACATACTTTTTCTTTTCGGCGTTGTCTGAACCATATTTCACATCCAGTTTGGTCCATATAATCTTCGCAGATTTGAAGTTGCTAAATAGATCAAACAATGGGTTGGACATATTGTTCAGAAAATAACTCCGAGCCAATTTGTTGTCCTTTTTGCAGTTTCTTCCTAGTGGCATTATCAAGTAGGATGGAAGGTGTTTTAGGAACAATAGGAGTAGAGGGTTTAGCATTATCAGCATCAGTAATTGTTTTGCTGTCATCAAGAAGGTCAGTAGTGAGAACGTAATCGATCTCAAGTTGCTCAAAACAGAGGAGCAATTTCTAAGACCAACATTTGTAATTGGATCCATTAAGGAGTTCAATATTGTAGAGTTTAAGGAGAGTTTTTGGAGGTGCAACCATTAATTTTAGCTTTCAGATTGTTTGGAATAAAGAATGTAATGGATGTTGGGAAGACAGAGAGATGAATTGTGTCGTGGATAAAACCACTGACCTGAAAGCTAAATTCGCCCGACTTAGGTGCAAATCGTTAAGGCAAAGAAGCTCCCCAAGGTTTAACACAGTGAGCTTCTCACTCGTGCACTTGAGGAAGACACTATGGAGTACAACTATCTTTTGCCGAGGAAGAAAGAAAGAAAGCGAAGAGGAAAGAAGGCTTGTGTTCTTCTGTGCGTTTTCCAAAGCTGCAGAAAGGCTCTTTTAATAATATCCTGATGGGGAAAAGAGCTGTTAAACAGCAATAAAGAGGGGAGTCAAATGGGGGCGGAAAATCAGGGAATAGGAGAGGATTACGGTAACTGAAGAGTTAACAGAGGAAGACTTAGTCAAGCTAGAAGATTAAACTGTTAAGTTTATGACAGCTTCTACGCAAACAGCCCAAGGAAAAATCCTCCAAAAATATAAGCTATAAGGCCCACAACACAAGGCTCGCATCGGACCGAACGTGCAGCAGCGGCGGTGCGTGCGCACGTGTGGTAGCCCATGACACCCTCAACCCCCTTAAAACATGGCTTCAAGTTATTCAACAACCACAAAGAGAGTGGGATATATAAACCCTTTAAAACAACCACCAAAAGTTCTATGTGGGACAACAAAAAGAAAGGATAGAGAGAGTAAGTGAACTCCCTTTTGGGGTGCCATTACTCCGATAAAAGGGTCTGGAATAAGGCTAATGGGTGGAAGAAGAAGCCGCTGTCACCAGCTGGGGGGGGGAAATTATGCTTAAATCGATCTTGCAAGCGATACCATCATACGCCATGAGTGTATTTAGGTTTGCCTCCTTGTTTTGTGATGACCTCAGAAGCACCTTAGAGCATATGCAATGGTTATCCATAATTTTGGATCATAAGTGGGGGTCCACACCTTTTACATCATCTCACAAGCCAACCTTTTCTCTGTTCTCTATATCCTATGGATCACTAATTTGGATCACCAAATAAAATAATATGTTATGGACCCTACCACTAACATATTATTGGGTTTTAGGCTTTTAAGGGTTTGGTTGGCAGAAAAAAAAAAGAGGAAATGTGTTGGGGGGCGAATCACATTCATGAGCTAGATCGTGGGGTGAGTGAAGTGGATGATTGATGCATGGTGTTTTTTGTGCTGTGAGCTAAATTTTTAGCTCATGAGCCTTGCATTACAGGTGTTCTTAGTCCGATTTTGGTGGGGGGGAGATGTGGAAAGGGGGGCAGTTGTTATATCATACAACTGGTTATATAGATGCAATTATACAGCTGGATTTCGGCTTATTAAAAATACCATATAGCTCACTAAAATATGCTGTTCTGCACTCAGTTTCGCTCACTAAAAATAATGTATAGCTTACTAAAATATTTTAGTGAACTGAGACACAGTTTTAGTGAGCTAATACATACTTTTAGTGAGCAGACGGACCGAAACTAATGTATCTTATGTATCTAAGTTTCACTTAGTAAAAATACTATACAACTTATTAAAATGTGCTATTGTACTAAAAAAACTGTTATTGTGCATTTGAAACTCACTAAACTATATTTTAATTATCTATATTTTTTAGTGAGCTATGATATTTGTTTAGTGAGTTGTTATATCATATAAGCGATTGTACAGAAGTAATTGTACGATCAAATTTCAGCTCACTAAAAATAATGTATAGCTTACTACAATATTTAGTGAGCTGAGACACAGTTAAAAGTGAGATAATACGTACTTTTATTGAGTGAATGGATCAAAACTAATGCATCTTATGTACCTCAGATTTCACTTAGTAAAAATACTATATAACTTATTAAAATGTATTATTGTACTAAAAAAATGTTATTGTGTATCTGAAACTCACTGAACTATATTCTGGTTGTCTATATTTTTTTAGCAAGCTATGACATATATTTAGTGAGCTATGACATATATTTAGTGAGTTGGACTATATTTAATGAGTTTATTACATTTGTATTATACTCACAAAATATAGTACAAACACCCTTATATCATAGTAAAAAATAATTGAGCTATAACATAACTCAAAGAACTTGACAATATTATTTGCTGACTATCTGTTCTATTCTTTTTAGTGAGCTATACTATTTATTTAGTGAGTTATGATAGATATTTAGTGAGCTATAAAATGTATTTTGTGACCAATATGATTTAGCATAGAATACTAATGATTCATAATAAAAAATGAGTGAACAAACAATATAGTGCACAATTTTAGTTAGCACATATACTTTTTTGCTCATATTCGAAGGTATGATATATTCACCTTTTAGTAAGCTATGACTTATATTTAGTGAGTTATGACATATTTTTAGTGAGTTGGATTATATTTGTATTATACTGACTAAATATGTATAATACGAATGCGCTTATGTCATAATAAAAGATAATATAAATATTTCATACTAACATTGTATTGCTCTTTAAATACATTATATAGCTCACTAGCATATGCAGTATTGCTCACTAATGTTGTATCCATGCATATAAAAATTTACAGTGATTTTTTTTTTATTTTTATTTATTTTTATAATAAATCTGCATGCTTCTATAGAGCAAACATACGGATAATAAATATACAAATTTTTTATCTTAAAAATTAGAGTTTTTATACAAAAATAGTGAACATAGATCCATAATGTAAATATAAGTGTATGTCTTAATATATCAATGGAAGAATTTAAGAAAATGTGTGTGCATTTTTTTTTGGAGGAGGGAGCATGCCGGTGTTTCATTCACAAATAAGTAAAGTAAATAATGAGTATTTGCTCATTGGTCTTCTCCACATTTGCTTATACAAAAGGAAAAGAGAAAGAAGAAAGAAGATAAAATAGGTTATAAAATTAAGGGACAATAAACTATGAAATAGAAAGTAAGACAAAAAGGAGGAAAGTTTTTTTTTTTTAAACAAGCATAAATTCTTTTAATGTGTAAAAAATTAGAGGATGAAAAGGACGAGCATATTATATCAAACTTTCGAGTAAATAATATGTAAGAAAAAGTGGACAAAATGAACCCAAAAAAAAAATGATGCAAATAAAACACAAAGGGGAAATATAACTATAATTGAAGGCTTGGGTGGACAAATGAGATGTCCACCCAATTGCACACAATAAATTTCCAGGGGTATTCATTGAATCAAATGGGGGCAGCTTTGTAGCTCTAAATTAAAGGGAGGGTTGGGTTTTTAGGATTTTGATTTCTTTAATATTGCCATGATGGCCAAACAGGTTTGGAGGATCCTCAATAATCTAGCTTCGTTGGTTGCATAAATTCTGAAGGCCCGATATTAACCTAGGGGCGATGTATTATCCGCTAAACTTGGATATAAAATGAGCTTTACTTGGCGGAGTTTGCTGACTAGACGGGATTTGCTAGTTTAGGGATTTGGATGGTGCATTGGCAACAGGGAACAAGTAAGAATTTGGCAGGATAA
This sequence comes from Carnegiea gigantea, assembly GCA_029747015.1. Lineage (NCBI taxonomy): Eukaryota > Viridiplantae > Streptophyta > Magnoliopsida > Caryophyllales > Cactaceae > Carnegiea > Carnegiea gigantea. Next base: position 95,537 of record JAKOGI010001402.1, read on the forward strand.
GTGGGTGTCGAGGTTAACATCGCCCTTTTTGGGCATGGGCCCAATGGGTAAAGAAGAATGAAAGGTGTAACAATTGATGAATTAGACGGGATTTGCTAGTAAAGGGATTTGGATGGTGCATTGGCAACAAGGAACAAGTAAGAATTTGGCAGGATAAGTGGGTGTCGAGGTTAACATCATCCTTTTTGGGCATGGGCCCGATGGGTAAAGAAGAATGAAAGGTGCAACAATTGATGAACTAGGGCGGACAAACTTCGAATACCCAATAAATTTTTACGTTATTTCGGGCCTGTTCTTTTTGTAGGTAAATTCCAAAATACCGACCTCAATTCACTTCAACCCACTTCAACCTACTTCAACCCACTTCAATCCATTTCAACCTACTTCAACCCATTTTCACTATTTTAACTAAGTTTAATTTATCACATAAAAAAATTCAACCCACCTCAACCTACTTCAATCCACCTCAACCTACTTTAACCTACTTCATCCTTTTACCCACCCCAATTTACCCACGAAAGAATAGGCCTTTCATGAAGAAGTCATGGAAGCAATACTTTTGATTCCTCTCAGCCTTAGTAAGCCTGCTGATCTCGCTATGTGGATGTATACCAAAAATGGAGATTATATGCTTGGATCAGGTTATGATGTAGACTCACAGGTGGTAGAAAGGGCATTCAGTGAAGAAGAAACAATGACCTCTACTACTTTTTATAAACATTCCCCAATCCCTCTTCTAAGTTGAAAGTTGAAATGTAAGAATGATAAAAAACAACTTGGCAATTGTTATCTTTGCACAACTATTTTCTTAAAATTAATAATGGCTTTAAATGAGGCATGCGAAGAACATAATTTAATTTCACTAGCTTATAGAAGTAGAAAATAACACAGTTGCTAATATGCAAATTTGAAACTAGGCCCTATTCCCTACAACTATACAAATAGTAGCATTGCAAGGGGTTATAGAGATCAAGTTACCATCGTACAGGCCATGTGTGCAAAGGATTTGAATTTGGATGCTTGGTAATGTCTTGATCATCACCAAGAGACAATGTAGCAAATTGAAAAAGTTTGAAGAGTGTGGCCTACACTAGAATGGAAACGAGGACACTGAAGAGCATAATGCCGAAAATAAAGCAAATTTGGCATGTAAGGTTAGTAGAGTTGAACCCAATGGCTCTAACTAAGATGAGGTACTTATACAACAACAATTAATGCATGATTGGAGACAAGTAGCAATGCATGAATACGCTGAATCATTTATATATGCATTTGTAAGCATGCTTCAAGATTGAATTGAAGAATTCAGATTGTTCTGATTTTGATTTTGGTTGTGACTTTAGTTTCCTATGCCTCCTCCTCTATCATTGTACTTTTTATTTATGTTGACCTCTCCCATAATTGTTGTTCTAAACATTGCTATTGTCGTTGCTATTATTGAAATTTTGATTAGAAGACTTGGTTTGCTAAGTAACAAGCGCAAAGTGGGCAACATGAGAATCATCACGATTAAACTACCTCAGGAAATATTCTTGAAGGAGCAGACATAGATGTAGGTCATCAAAATTGAGCTATATAGAAAGACAAGTTATTAGCAAAAATGGTGGAACCGAGCATATACACCATGAAAAGGCGAAAGAGTTGCTCGTATGATAGGCAATCAAAGGAGCCCCCTAAAACCTCCTTTGTCAGGCTTTACCAAAAGGAGTTGGTTTAATGGGCCATCTCTAAGTCGCAAGCTAGATAGGTTGATATGCTTCTGGCACTCTAGCTTGAAATCTGAGTTATATCTTAGTATGTTCAAGCCAAAAAGAACCCTAGTCAGCATTAAAAAAAATGTATATGGATGGTCATCATCTCCCTTAGAGAACAATGACCGGTATTGGGGATATCCTAAAACTTCTCCAGTAGCTACATGAGGGGACAATGATTGGTTATCTTCTAAGCCCCCTAAACCATGATCAATGGGTTGAAACTGAAGCATGTTACCATCGCCTTCATGACACTTAGGAGCTGCTTATGGATATGCTCAATATCCTTTAAGTTCTCATATCCCTTTGCGAAATTCTAATTTTGCAAAAATTAAAATATAGTAAATAACAATCAATAAGGCACATCTTGTGAGGACAAATCAAAGAAAGATTCAAGAATTAACAAAGAGAACTAACTCACTAGAAAGGTTACCACTCCAGCCTAGCAATGGTAGAGATGTGATGATAGTTGTTTTTTAAGTACAACAGGCTGGAGGGATCAATACAGTTGCTAAGGGTCTAAGACTAAATCCTATACTCATCCTCTAACACCCTATTGCTGCAACGATGATGTAAAGGGTAAGACCACTCACTATCCATTATTTACGTGAAAAAATCAAAAATAGACTTAGGAACTAAAAGGTGGCATCTAAAGATCTCACGATAAAAATTTAGCGACATTTCTACGGGTACTCAATAGAATCCAAATACTAAAATTCATAAAATCAACCAAGGAGAAAGAAATACATTCAAGTTTCACTCTTCGTAATTAGCTGCAATCTAGAATCATTATAAACACCCAAATTTATCCATTCGATTCTCCAAAGTGAAGGTTCACACTATCAAACCACACAACCTTCAAATCTTCCACATGAGCGTAAATTTTGAAATTTGAACTCAAAATTCAAGAACTAAGTAAATATTGCCAAAATAAGCAAGATGGGATTAATTATCTCTTCATTGATGTAAAAATGGAGGTTCTTGAAGCTTAAGGAGCTAACAATGGCATTTTAGACAGAAGAAGAGTCGAAATAGAGTGTGGAAATAGAGGAGAGCAGTTGCGGAGGCTTTTCATAGCCTATTCGATCTAGCCATCCACAGAAGCACCTAACGCCTACCACAAGTTTAGAATTATATTTCTAATACTACGTAGCATACCACATTATGATATCAATTCTAGGTAGCATACCACATTATGATACCACCTCAACAATTTGCCTAATGGCTGTGCTAGTCATGCTGCTAAGATCTAATTTTAAAATGATTTGTTTTCCTAAGCATGGCAGTGTCCATTCTTTGCATGAAACTTGGCCCCATAACCATCTGTAATAAATACTGAACAATCTTTCAATTCATTCCCGCTATGTCAAATCTTAAAAAAGTATCTTTTCTTTCTTTCATCAAAATGATTTTTATAAGTGTGAGACCTTTAAACCTCAAAATTTTTTACATGTTTGAGACTTTTTAGCTTCAACATGATTCCCTAGGCGTGAGACCTCCAAGCCTTAGAATGTTCTTATCGATATGAGCCTCAAAATGATTTTTACAGGTGTAAGGCATTAAAGTCTCGGAATGTTTTTAATCATTTTATTTCTCTTTCTTTTTTCATAGTAGGAGTTCAACTCCAAGGGCAAAGCATGGATCCCAACCTTCCAAACCCCTTCTTTCTCGATAACACTCTAAAACTTTCAACACCTTCCAAGGGTTCTGGTGTTCACTCTTGCATATGCATTTATCTTGTCGCGTACTTTGCCATTCGCCCTAATGGCCTGGGCTAAAGTTTGGGGGGAGGGGGAGGGCTCCTGTAAGTGCCAAGTTGGTTCCTTTTAGATTTTAGACCCATGCTTGCATGTCCTATTCATTGTCATCCAGTGATGATAATTACCTAAGCCACTAAGGGTAAAGCAACCATGTACTTTGTTTTCTAATATTTGCTTCTTAAATAAAATATTTTCTTATGGCAAAAAATTCCTAAAAGTTTTTTAACAACATTTAAAAATCCAATAGTTTTGAAAATAATTAAACAAAAGGTAAAAAACTAGGGGATTGTGCAATTTGGAATTAGGGGGCTTAAGCTTGAGTGAGTGAGATAGTAACCAATGAGGTGGTCCTATAACTTACATTGCATGCCTTAAAAACAATCCATGTATGATGGAAAAAAATGGGTTGACAACATGATGCTTGTTGTTATTGTAGCTAATGGTAAGTTTAGGTTACCCAAGGACTGATGCTGGGCCAAATGCAGTTTGTTGGCTCCTACCATGCTCCCCACTTCATGATCCATGTGTTTTTATTTGTGGGATTCTCATAAGCTAGCTAATTAGTAGGCTTTCAACATTAGTAGTGTCAATAATGCATTTTTACCCCTCTTCATTGAAGAATAATTTGATTCGGCTTGGATCCTTCCTTTATAGCTTGGTTAGTGAGATTGCCTTGCTCGAACTATAAAAAGGGGGCCTTCACCTCTCATTTATATGGCATATAATTACCTACTTAGAGGCATCTCTATATCTTTCCCTACATCTATTTCACCTGTGGAAAACTATGCTCATTTCTTTAGACATACAAAAAACTCACAGTCACATTATTCTCGTTCTTCATAGAACGCTTTAAGAAGGGGAATTCTACTCAATCCTTGCTCAAACTATTTTTAGTTGGACTAACCTTCATCATTCATAACACACTTGGGAGGACGGAATCAAGCATTTGTTGCTTTCTCATTGTACTCGGATCAAGGTAGGCCGTGAGATCTATAAATTAAAAGATATAATTTGTTTAAAAGGACTCTTTAATTGCCGCGTCCATAATCAGAATTTGCTTTGATGCTTCTTAACTAATTTTTAATGTCCACTTTTTTGTTTATCAAATAAAACCATGTTCATAATAAAGTGACAACAAGATTTATTACTTTCCTATGCATTTCAATCCTTTTATAAAATGGCTTGCTAATAAGTGGTCACCAAAATATTTCTCTTGTTTGTTTTTGCTTGCTAAGTGGGACAAAATCATGAAAAACATCTTTTTGCATGGAACCGGGAAAATAGAAGTTTTAATACATTCATTTCCAATAGATGCCATTTTTGAAGTATGTAATCTAATGGTGAATCTCACCATCCATTAGGTCATACACCTCTGTATCCATTCTTGTGCTTCATAGCCATGGAGTCATTTTTTAATCACCATTTAGGGTATTGGGAATCATAGTCCTATAGGAAAGACACTACTTCCTTCCTAAAAATCAAATCCTATGTTTCTTGATTGTCCCTTCGGTTCAATGATTTGGTTGAAAGAAGGAACCGTGTGTTTCCAATTAAATTATATGTTTGTATGTTTTTGTTGAAAATCTGGTAGTAACTATAAATATTAAAGCTAAAATCCATTCTACCACCTAACACCATGGAATCACCACTTTCAGAAAGACGATCCGATATACCCCGTCCAACAAGATATGCTATGGGTGAAAAGCCGCCTGAGCCTTGGACAACCCTAAGCATTGACCGCTCCGGCATCGTTGTCTTCAATTAGGGTGCTTTCAACAGATAGCCGAAGGCTCAAATTAAACGATATACATAAACACTGTTAAAATGTTCGAACCTCATTGTTTATAGTTTATGATGATTTATTTGTCTTCATTTTGTTTATTATTAGGCTGTTTACATTACTTTTATGATGAATGAGGGTTATGCCCAGTTTGAAAAAGATAAGGATAAATCCCTCAGTTAAACCCCCTTATAAGTAGTGGAAAAACCTGAAGGGACTATTTTTTTCTGGGAGGGGGATTAATAGAACATATTATGTTTCTCTGATAGAAAAAATTTGGAGTATTCGCTAAACATTTAGCTCAAAGCAGCACTATAAAAATCAAAGAAACCATTCGCCCTTTCAAACATACACAAAACACATTTGAATCATTATGTGGAGCAAACTCAACTCAATTCTTTGATATTTTCAACCACTATTTTAGGAGCTTAAAGCTTTATAACTATAGACAAACTACTAGACCATGTATAAGGTTAGAGAAGCACCAAGCACTCTTAAAAGCATACTAGTTTAGAGATAAAAAAGTTTCTTATCCATCCCATTTGGACATTATGATAATTGACTTTGTTATATATGCCTTTTGATCATTGGTCTTAGTTTGACCCTTATGAGTATAACTATTTGAATAGATGTTAAGTGCCTTTGTCATCTTATTGTGTGTCAAGGGACTAATTCTTCAAAAATAAATCCCTGTTTTTTAGTCTTTTGACACAAAATCAAGGCCTTACTAATGATTTAAGGTGTCCCCCTCAATACCTATGGACATGGACCCAATTGTGGCCAAATTCATGCTGACAACAACTATAATAAACCCTAATAGGGCTAATAGGATATTGCTGCAACCCTGGGGCATCACATTTCATGTCATTAGAGATTGAGGGAGGGAAGGGACATAGTGGACCGTGCCACAAACCCTATGTTTGCTTTGGCCTATTAGGCTTTGGGCACCTTAAGATTATGGTTTTCTACATATCATTTGTCTTGAGGGTTTGTTTGTAGGTTGGTCTTTCTTCTCCTTTCCTCTTTCAAAGGGGGAAAAAATTCGCAGCAACTCTTCTGACTAAAAATCCTCTCTCCTAAAATCTTAAATGTTGCGGTCTATAAAACAGTGCCTTTGAGAAGAGACCGTCAGAGTTCTTTACTAAGGTCACTATTGAAAATTTCTAAATGTCAATCCTCCAACTCCATGGCTAAAGGCAGGATCTATAATAACAACTATCATGAAGAAGAGATTGATGCTGACAAATTATAACTCTTATAGCTGATTCATTGGTCCACATGGAATGGCTATTCGAGGCCAAGCATAATAAGCAATAAAAGCTCATGAATGACCTTGCCAAAATATGGTAAGAGCATAAATATAGGGAAGAAAGAAACTATGATCTATAATACTTAAACATTTAACGAGATTAACAAAGTAGAAATTTCAAAGACCTATTGAAATTATTTGACCTTCATTCTACCTAGAATGAAGTCTAATGAGGTTTTGAGAAGTCTTGAAGGCCAGGGACTCCTCAAACCCATCAGACCTACACTCCATCTGCCTAAAGAAAAAAGAAACATTGGATATGACATCAGCCCGTATGATTACCATCATTGAAAAGGACATCCCACTAGCCAATGCATAATATTGAAGGATGCATTACTAGATATAATAGATGACGAAATCTTGCTTATGCCACATGTGGAAAGCCTAATAATTGCACTAACTTGTTAAGCACTATACTTGCAGTCTTTGCTGAGGGTGACACAATCTCTCCTCTACTCTTATTAGTGATAAAGTATATAAGGCATGTACAGATCACCAGTTAGACATCTAGGCAATCGCTTTTGCTCACATTGAAACCACACAAATAAAATGGGATAAAAACAAAAGGTTCAACATCTTAATTGCAATGGGAGACGTTAAAAACCTTACATTTAACCCAAGATGAGGAAAGGCCAAATCTGATTTCAGCATCAGACCAATAAGATGACTTTATCCTTGCCATGTTAAAGAATACAAAGCCCAAAACCATATGGAAGCTCTTGCTTCCTTCATTAATCATTGAGAGGTCCTCCTTAAGGCCCTTATGGGAATGGAAGTCCTTACTACTCCCAAAGACTTGGTCAATTTCTTGATGACTGAAAGATCTTTATTGAGCATTCATTTTCATTATATGCACCACTTTCTGAAGGGATAAAACATAATAAAGTTCTATATCTCACCATCGTTGCTTACAGTCAATATATGTCCACTTAGAATAACAAAGAAGTTGATCATAGTTGAAGAAGATATGCCTATTCAACTTAAGGATTGGGAGCCTATGATAGCACCTATAGAGCAGTTCTTTGGACTATTGCTATTAACATAACTGTTGGAGGATTAGAAAAGAAGGCAGCTTTCTAAGTCCTTAGACATTCAAGTTACTTTTAGTTTATTATTTTGTTACCTATGGCTATACCACCAAAAGTCAGCACCTTTTATCGTCCATTAAAAAGATGAAATGATAGTGAAAGGAGCTATGTGACCAAAAACACTGATCCATTGATAACAATAATTGAAAACAAATCTTCAATCTTGAGGTATAACATGGCAATCATCACAGAGAAATTTAGGGCTTTATAGCCATTGAGTTTGTCATGATCTAGTCAAAAGATAAAGTCTCATTTGACTTCAACCCTGACTTAAATAGGAAGGTGTATGCCATGGTGAGGAACATGGATTACCTCTAAGGTCCCCAACTACGGAAAAAGTCTGGAATGCCTATTCCTTTGCTCACCTTTTTGGCTTAGGATACGAGCGTTCTCCTCAAGAACTTAAACTAAAGATTTGAGAGACGAAGCTTAGCAAATATTAATAAGACAAAGAAGGTTATAGATACAATATTCCTCATTATCCACAACCCTTAATGAAATTTTCATAAAAGAGAAGATAAATCCTATTACATCTTCCTCAAGCCAAAATACATCTCACATATGGGAGAAGTGCTTCTGGATTTAAGACCTTCAACAACTGCATTTCGCTCAGAGAAGAAGTGTACTTAACGTACTTAATCCAAAACAGATTAGGCATATAAGGCCAACCAAAATCTCGTCAGGATGCTATTAGGTGTAGAGAAGAGGAAATCTAAGGATCTTAGATGGGTGCTAATTGTGACCAATCAACATTTCGAACATAATGAAGCTAATGATTAGTAAGGCCAAAGGAAGGTACACCAATTTTATATGAAGCGCAGACAACGAGAGGAAACGGGTCAAGCTAGCTAATAAAGAACCTGAGGGCCTGACTACCATGCTAGGTAAATATATCAATTTTAGAATAAAATTTTTCATTGGTGTGAAGCAAGGTCTCCCTATGATTCGATTTGTAGTAAAACTGATGTAGTTATTCATGCTTAAGAAAGATTAGTTTGATTCTTGTATTTAAACTAATAAAAATTCTATCCCGCTAAACTTTTCATAATAATAAGCAATATGGTAACAAAATTGGTATCCTTGAAGAAATAAAAACAATAAATAAGTAGTAGGTAAACCGCCAGTAATACAACAACCAAAAGAATATCTCCTGTTATTGCTCTACTTGGCAACAACGAAAACTGCAATGTATGCGATGGTTGCCTAACAAAATGGAGGAAAAGAAAATGACATTTGCTTCTTGACCAAGAAGTTCCTTGAATACAAGGTGCCATATGCCTAAATTGAAAAGATGTGCCTAACCCTTGTATAGATGACAAAGAAACTATGACAGTACATGCTCAATAACAAAGTCAACGTCATAGCCAATGTGGATCCATTGAAGCACCTATGGCTTAGCCTATTCTACATAAAAGGATCTTATAATGGATGTTCTTCTCCTCTGCATTTGCTATGGGATACTAGGTATGAAATTCTGTAAAAAGGAGTGTAGTATTAGATTTCTTGGCATACCACCTAGCAAACCAAGTGGAAGAAAGTTATTATCTTCCGAATGAGGACATGCTCTTAGTCGAAGATGAAGCATGACAAATGTAATTCGATGGTGCATCAAACCACAAGGGGTATGTGGTAGGCATCTTACTAATAATGCCACAAAAAATACATACCCATATCTACACAAAATTAGATTTTGGGGTCATGAAAAATTCTATAGACTACAAGGCTCACATCAAAGGAATGTCAGCTAAGCAAACTCTCTAAAACAAGGCCTTAAATGTATACAAAGGCTTAAGCTTAATTATGAACTGAATCACTAGAAGGTGGAAAGTGAAAAGTCAAAACCTGGCACTCTATCATGATCATCGGAAACAATAACATCCCACTTTAATGAACTTAAGTTCACTTACCTCCCAAAAGAGGAAAATAAATTTTTAGATGCACTAGCAAAACTAGCATCTATGATTGCCATGCCAGATGACAATCACTATTGATAAAAGAGGCAGGTCAGCCTATTGTTTGTGAATAAGTGAGGTAGGATAAAGAATAATTGTCTACTTCACCAAGTGGATCAAGGCAACATCTTAGTTCACGTTCACAAATAAGCATGTCCCACGCTTCATTACACCAAACATTATTTATGCTTATAGAGTGCCACATGAAATAACAAGTGATCCCGTGTCACATTTTAAGGATGGGATCGCAAAAATCCTTAAAAAATACAAGTTTCTAACATCAGGAATCCACTGCTTACAGACTGCACACAAATGAAACCATAAAAGTGACTGATAGAAATATCAAGAATATTTTTAAGCAAATTGACTGAAAGTTATAAAGATTGGCCTAATAAAATTCCCTTCTCCTTATGGGGTTATTAGGCATCCATGAGATTATCCATTAGAGCAACACCATTTTTCCTAGTATTTGGTATGGAAGTAGTCCTTTCGGTGGAAATAAAAATTCCATTATTATAGGTTGCCTTAGAAGGGAACTATCTAGAATTGATTGGATACAAACCAACATAAAAGAATGAGTAGACATTGATGAAAAAAAGACACAGCCCTCCATCATTTGTGAAAATACCAACAAAGGATGGCAAGGGCATTTCATGCCAAAGAACTTCCAAGCGACATCAAAGTAGGAAACACAGTTGTAAAAGTCATTCAAGTGTCTGTTACTGATCCATGAAGAAAATTCGAGCCTTGTCAGACCAACCCTTATTATATGAAAGAAATTCTCTCGGGAGAGGTTGTAAAGATAATGGATATGGATGGTGTGAGTTCTCAAAACCCACAAGTTTGGACTAATCATAGAAGTTTTTACTCTTAAAAGCAAGAGCAAGGGAGTCAAAAGCAAAAATACTTGGTAGCATAAGTTCAACTCCTACTTCCTAGTACCATAAAAACTACAGCCACTACGGTCCAGTAGCATGATCCAACTACTCTTATGTGTGTCTATGGCCTAGCATGCCTAATATCTTTAAAACAAATTCTAAATGGCATGGAAAAAAGGGAGCAAGCATGATTCTTAAGGCTACTTAGGGTTAATTCTAACATTGCACACATAAAAATGAAAATCAACGGTAGTAATAAAACACAAACACATAACATAAAGTCATAAATTTATTAATATCATACAAGTATACTATAAAGTAATTATAAGGAGGGGGATGAAATATTTTTTAAAAAATAAAAAATTCTTTATTATGCCTTACCATATAAATCCTTATCACAAAGTGCCAACCAAGCGCAAAATAAATAAATACATAACAAATATGCATGAAAAGGAATTCAGCCTATCACAATGATGAAACAGGCATCAGCCCTGCCCTTTTCCTTTGTGGAAGGGGAGGAAGTCATGTGCATTGTTTACCAGCTCCTCAGACTTAGAGATAGATTGAAAGGACTTCCCACTTCAAAGACTCGACATACTCCTAGTCTGTTGTAGAGTTTACAGGCACTCTAAGCATGAGTACCTAAGAAAGGCCAATAGGTTTTGGACATCAACTAAGAACGGATGCTTCTTTTTTTAATTTCCAGTAACGTTGGGATCATAGGGCCAAAATAGGGGGAACGTTGCCTTTGCTTGAATTGACTACAAAGCAAGTAGGAAAATATAGGTGAAACCTTCCAAACCCATTGGGATCACTCACATGGGCTTCATGCTCGAAATCTAGAAACTGCTAGTCATTCCCCACCTAGGAACTACCCATTGTCTCTCGTTTCGTAAGAGGAATAATTCCAATTCCTTAACAAAGGAGGGCAAGCTATGTGATTTGTCACATGGGTTCTGTAGTTTCTAATTCATTATATGACTAGTAACATAATCCGTCATACCATCTGGTGGTTTAATAAGTTAAAAGCGCTCTTCAAGTCAAACCTACAAACATGGGATTGGAAAAATCAATCTACTTAATAATTCGATTAAGGGACCAGGGAGCAACGATCACGAACTAGCAATAACAATGGACTGCCACAGTTTATGACATGGTTATGAGACCCAACAACAGAATTAAACTAAATTATTTAGGCTAACAAGTAGATTATGATTAAGTAATCAGAAGAGATATGCCATCTAGTTAGCCCTATTAGATGCCCTGCCCTGATAGAATGGCCATTTGTAGCCTCCTTATTTCTTTATTTGAAATGAAGAGCAATCATTTAAGGTCCTTCACATAGTTGCTTGTATTACTTTTTGAGATGATTGGATGATCCTTCCCATGAAGGAATGCCCATTATTGCCTCAAATTCCTTTATATGTATGTAAATCTCACTTTATGAAAATTAGAAAACATAGAGGTTTTTCTTCCAGAGTTGTTATGCAAGCGACCAAAACTTAGAGGCCAAGTTCAACTCACATAGAGAAAGAAAGAATAAAACCCTTGACGAATAATCTTGTTCAAACCATCAATTCCTATGCGATATGTCCAAGACTCATGGATTTCATCAAAAGAAACCATGAGGGAGTTCTACCATAAGGTGGGAGTAAAAGAGATTTCAAAATAATGGCTCAACATATAAAGTACAACCTATCCAAAACCCGAACCTAGATGGGGAATTACCCACTACTAGGGGTTAGCGGTATGTTTCCATGGCTAGTGGCTGCCATTGGGCCGCAAGTCATGCTAATAAGTTAGCACCTCTAAAAATGATAGGATTTCACCTTTCTTTCCAACATTATCATTTCCAAATTGAGTTGTCGTGATAATTTTATCAATATTCTTGCAAAAACTTACAAAAGCCTTTTTTAAAGTATAAATTTCTATTTCTTTAATGATCTTTTTCTGTTTAATTATCACATATAAAAAGTAGCAGGAGAGATGGACCTATTTTTTTGGACGTTCTTTCTTTTTTAAATTTTTTCAATTCACTTATAAAATCTTTTAACTTTGTTGACTGTCCATGCAACATTACAAGTAGTATTAACGCTCAAATTTTGAGCATAATTCAGACAATGCATTCAAAATATAAAACAAGAACAACACAAATACTAAAAAATAAAGATAACAGTTTTGCGATCTTGGGTTCGATAAAGTGGGCAAATGTAGAAATTAATGAAATAAGCAACATGCAAATAAAAACGTCAACATGTCTAAATTATTCGCAAAACAAAAGACATAGGCAAGCGTTAAGGGGCATTTCTCCTTTAATCCTTATCCTTATTTTCCTCCTTGGGAGGCTTTTCTAGGAGCTGAACCCCTAAGTAGCTATGCGATGCCTGATGAGCTAGGACCTATCAAGTGAGGGTTAACCAAGTGGCATAGAGGATGAAAGCAGTACATAGGTGTTAAGGGTTCCTCACCATGAACGACATAGGATCTCACAGTAGCTGGGGAATGGTAGAACCCCATCCCTTGCTAAGAGCCCATGATGTAATCTGAAATACCTCTAAAGCTTTTCCATGGTTGAGGCTAGAAGGATAAGCCTCTCGCACTCAGAATCCATTAAGGAAAAGCACCTACCCCCTAAGGAGGAGCCAATCTTGATTCCTGTGAAAGAAATATGACCCTGTTCCCATCAAATGAAGGGGGTTGGGCCGCATCTTATGGATGAAGGCACTTTCAAATAGGTTCTTAGGGACTCTGAAAAAGGGTTTGTTACTACATCATGTCCTAAAGAGCTAGGAAGAAGCTACGAGTCTTGAGTAGGTGGAGCTTATTGATAATGATAGTGACAATCTCCTCGTAAAACACATCAAATAAAAAATTGTTGTCATAAAAGAAGCAGAAAAGAAGCAAAGGCTAGGTAACTTTATCTTAACGACATCACCTTTTTGAGCTTAGCCACTACTCAATTCATAGCTGCAGTCTCTTGTCGATTAAGCCTATAAAAGAAACATGCAACAACGAGTAAAAGCATGATTTAAAAAAAAGAAAAAAGTCAAAAGGATAGTAAAAAGAGATAATGCCCCTGCTGGTCATAAGGAATGTTCTCCGATTCAGTGATAGTGATATCCTTAAGCTCCTCAATAACCCTAAAAGCAGCAGTATAGCTTACCTCAAGACCCATCATTATGACACCCTTTGGGTACTACAAAATTCCAGCCAGCATACACAAAAGTGAAAGTAGGAACGGGAAATAAGAAGTAAGAAGAGGCCTTACACATGGAGCAATTGGATCCATCAGACGTCTGTGAACAAACACATCATAATCTCCTCTCTAAATAATAGACAAAGTATTCCCCCAGGCAAGTACTCAGTAATGTTTCCCAACATTAGGAAAGAACATAGGCACCCAATATACTCAAAAGAACCCTCCAAAAGAATTCTTTAGTGAGCACGGTCTTGGGCCTTCACAATAGAAGTTGGGGCTCTTCTAGAAATCATCCTAAGCATCCTAAGTCACCTACATTTTAGACAAAAAAATGAATGCTTTGGGCACCTAAAGAAAATAACACAGCCAAATAGTAGGAAAGGGATGGTTTAGCCATTTGAGGCCATTTGAAAGCAGTTGATGTCCTTAATGGCAGGGGCCCTACTTTTGTGATTTCCTAAAGTGCCTAATATCATAAAAGGCACCCTTTTTGCATCCTTAGTGCTAGGTGCAATCTTGGGAAAATACTCTAGAAACGAAAGTTGTAAAGCAAAGAGAGAATAAGATTTATAAAGTACACAATGTTATTGCACAAAAGCGAAAAAGCAAATAAACAAGGTTTATCTCAGGAACTTTTCAAAAGCTTCCAAGGTCACTAATTTGTAGTTCTCACTATCCCACGTGTAAGTTGCGTTCATATACATGAGGAAAGCGGCAAAAGTTATAGTGCCCTTGTCCGGATTGGCGACCACTAATATAAGCACTACGTTCACCATTAAGTGGGAGTCACACCAATTGCCCTTATCAGAAAAAATAGTGCAACTAAACTAAGTCTCATGAGGTATGCCATTAAATGTGCCTTCTAAGATGTCCGTAATTATGGATTATGGAATGTAGTGAGCCATACAGGCCACCTTTCAGTAGAGGACCCAAATAGCTCAATGTGCCTCTGGCTCTCAAGGAAGTTTAAGTTGTATTTCAACGAGCTCAACCTAAATGGAACCCTCGTCAATATACAGAAGTCATGGGGGTGATCATCACCTCCTCGATAGGAAAATGGAGGGTATTAGTGGTTTCCCTAAACCTTTCCATTAAACCCCTAACAAAATAATGATCGGTTGCTATCTAAGCCCTCTAAACCTTGATCAAAGGATTAAAGCCACTATGGGTCACCATAGCCTTGACACTGTTGAGAAGCCTCTTGCTGATACACTCAATGTCCTTAAAGTTCATGTATCATTTTACGAACTCCTGATTCTACAAAGAAAGAGCATTATAAATAACAAATATAAGTCATCAAATTGAATCTTAACAAGATTTAGAAATTATAGATAAAGCATCCACATGACATGTAATTTACCACTCTTTGCCTAGTGATGGTAGAGTTATGCTTGTACTTGTTCTCTGAATACAAAAGGTTAGAGGTGTTGATTGAATTGCCAAGGGTCTAATATTAACAGTCCTTTAATTTCTATGATGATAAGAAACGTGAGACTTTCCCTGATCATGGTCTTATACTCGGACGTGAATGGCCAAAATTAGTTTACAAACTATAAGAGTGAAATCCAAACCTCCTATGGTAAGGAAAAAACTCTCAAGCAATTTTAACAGGAAATTAACAAAATAAGAAATAGAAATTTACAAAAACAACTAAGTAGTAAAACCTAAGCTTAAGTTTCACTCTTAATAGTTCGTCTACAATCTATAGTCATTCTAAGCATGTCAAATTTGTAGATCAAGCTCCCAAAAATGGAGGTTCACACAATGAAACCACATCAAATTCGAAACTTGGACCACAAATGACAAGATTTAAGAAAATTATACAAAAAATAAGTAAGCATAAGGAATTGTTTTTTGAGGAAAAATGAAATAAAGATTATAAAACTTTCTTCTAAAGCCAAGCATCTGCACTAGCGGCCAATTAAATTCTAGTCCCTAATGTGGCTACTAGATCTAATACTTAGAACATATTGAATATCTCTCACAATCACCTCACAAGATCTATCTTTATTTTGAAACCTCCTACTATTTCATGTTCTCTAAATCTCATGTTTCAGGTGAGGCTGCTCCACTGATTAACTTGAGTTGAGCCAGTACATTAAGTTAAATGCACCTAAGTTCGTGTTTGAATGACCAAACTCTGGCAAGTTGTTTAGTTCACTGTAAAAGCATGCACCACACTTCATTAGCTATGATGTAGCGAAAGAACAAGTGATTGTAAGAATCAATCCAAAGTATAGAGCACAAACTATAATAGTTTGGGACTGCAAGCCTCTACTATTAAGCTTTTCACCTATTACTGAACTATCCATAGCAGCTACTCAAAGAATAAATTTATATCTTCCCTAAGCCCATCTTTTTCAAATAGTTCTCCACAAATAAACCTTAGGTGCTGCCTTGCTAAATAAATCATAGTAGTTGGCAATGCAAAAGCTATTAATCATGCTATACGTCCACGGTTTTGTGGCCAAGCATTCCTTGAATGAGTAGACACATCAAAGATATCCATATCATGAAGCATGCAGGCTATACCCCATTCGACAAATATTGATTCGACGAAAACAACTTTTTATATCCATTTGGGGCATAGGGCTTTGCTCCAAGCAAGCAGCTCTTTTAATCCCAAGACCCCACATTACAAAGGCTAGCAAATTTTATGCTAGTTAACTAGAGCCATTTTCCTATTCTCTGCACTACCAACCCACAAAACCTACAACATAGGCTATCAACTAGCTACACTGTATGCTTAGATAATAAAATGAAAGAAGACCAAAAATTAAGAACCCTAGTAAGCACACGCTGAATCATGATTCCTCTTCCTTCATAGGATAGTCTTCTTGTAGTCCAACAGCATATTTTTGTTTGATTTATCAATCAATGGATAGCAAACATGATGTGATAACTTCTTGGTGGACAAAGGAAAAATAAGGTTTTTAAAAGGGAAAGACCGCTATATAAATCTTGTTTGGAAAAGGCCATGGAGCTAATTATTAGGGGCTACACCTTTAAAGTAAGTTTTGGACTCGTCATTCCTAGGATTTAAGGCATATATATTATTAAACCATTGGAATCACTCTAAAAGCACTTGAACTGAACCTAAATCCCCTTGAAACAACAATAGGAGATCATCGGCAAAAATATGATGACAAAGATGCACCCTGCTGCACTTAGGATGAAAGTGAAAATACTTTTGTTGAATAGTTATTCCCAAGCTTCAAGAGAGAGAGCCCCAATGCAAACAACGTATGAGTAAAGGGACCAAAGGTCCTCTTGCCTCAAGCTATGGGCTTCAGCAAAGAACCTATTGGGAGAAACATTGACAATAACAAAATAGGAAGCAAAAGAGATACACTTCCTTGTCAGTGTCACAAGACTCATTCGGGAAACCAAAGCCAAAGAGTTAAGCCTCAGGGAAGGTTGAACTGACATTGGCATAGGCATTTGAAATGTCTATTTTTAACATTTCTTAGGGGAGCCATATTTCGTTTCATAGTGTTTCACTGTGTTATGAACTAGTAAAATATTATCCATACTCAATTAACCTTTGACATACACTTTGACTTATATTGATAAGAGGAGGAAGGACCAATTGAATTCTAGAAGCAAGAATTTTTGATATTACATTGTAAAACATTGCGTAAGGTTATAGGACTAAAGTTTGTTACCTTAGAAGCATTTGGCTTCTTTGTAATTAAAGCGGTCAATGTGTTGTTGACTTGCTTAAGTACCTTTCTATTGCTAACCTAACCAATTATAACTTGAAAAATATCCTTCCTAATAATATTCCATGCTGCCTTATAGAATTCAGTAGTGTAACCACGACGTCCTAGGGTCTTGTTACTATCTATATTAAAGATAGCTTGTTTGACTTCCTCACAGGTGAAAGGAGTTATCAATAGTTGTCAGTGGTGGTTATTTTTGGCATTCCCATTAGCTCCGTGAGCTATTTACTGGCATAATTTGTTAGGAAGTGCCCATAACACTTTTATAAAATTTAATAAAAGCCTTGGCTTCATCTTTTTGAGTATCACACTCTACTGGTGTTATCATTGACTTTATGAGCAAAATTCTATCCATTCCTTTGCTTAACAATAGCCTACAAGAACTTAAAATTGTCATCATTCTATTAAAGAAAATGCTACTTAGTTATCTATTGAAAAATCCTTTCTTTAGTCCTTTGAAACTTCATACACTATGCAGTCAATTGCTCTTCAATTTTTTATGGCTCAGCTGATGTGAGAGAGCATTGTAATTCAGGCTAAACTTAAATGAGCTTAAGGTAGACCGTTAAGCCCTATCTTTGACATCTTTGAAATGTTGTTCATAGAGTAGTTTTAGATATGTATTCATATGCTTAAGCTTAGTCACAATCATGTACATGAGACAACTCTTAACATCCAAGTTCTAGCAATTTAGAATAATTTATCTAAATAAAGGGTGCTCAGTCCACATATTAAGAAATTGAAGAGGTTTCTTAAATCCATGAAAATGATCTCTTGCATCTACAAATATAAGACTGTGATTTGAAACACCTGGGGCTTTAAAGTCCAGCAATATGGACCAGAGGCATTCAATAGCAACAAGGTTGAGCATGACTCTTCAAGCTTTGACCACACTCTCATAACGTCACATTGTTTATCACTCCAAGTCTAAAACTAACTAACTAGTGATTAGTCACTTAAAGCAGCCAAAATACCAAAACATGACCATTATATTGAGAATTATAGTTATTTACAAACTCAAAGAAGGGAACAATTTCCTAGCGATAGCTTGTGCATTTTGTACTTTAAATTTTGCCTTCATTATACCAAAAATGGAAGGTTCATGGCTTAGAATCTCCTTCTTAACCTGACTCTACTTCGATGGGTCATTGAGACATCTAACATTCCAATAAAGGACGTTCATGCACTAGGGTTTCACACTAAGGCTCACCCTATACTATGAGCCTTATCATGTTTGCTCATATTAGTTGTAACAACTTTGGGTTGTTTATCTTCTCTAAAGTTTTGAAACCTATTGGGCACCATTAAAGTGTTGGCCATAGCCCCTTAAGCATTTCCTTTATCACCTGAAATGGAGATGTTCTTGTTAGCAAACTTGTCCTTAACAGGTGATTTAAAGGTGGGTATAACCTCATGAAATGGCATGGCTCGGACCTCTAATTACTGTTTTCACACTACAATCTAAAAGACATTATTAGTTTGAGTTGCCTTGGATCTCCCTTAGAAATAAGTGATTCAATAGGATGTATATGAAGTTGCCCTAGCTGATTCACTTTTGGAACCTAAATAGCCTTAATGCTAGCTTCTATGCATCACTTCCTCTTCATCATCTAATTTCTTGAATTTCTTACAAAAGTAAGAAGGCCACTCATAGTGCAGTCATTGATAAAAAAAAAAGAAGCATAATCTGGATAATGAATCAGAATTGTCTCTAATAAGGAAGAAGAAACATAAATCTCAACTAAAACAGGGGCATAGGCAATACGCTCATTGAAAGCTGTACAACGATTAGCAAACAAAGGTTGCCTAAGAGCACTAGCAACTTTGCTTAACCCAGAGATGGATCAAAAAGCTAAATCAAGGGTTGGAAAGGACACCCAAATAGACACATTACATGTAATGCCTTGGTCAAACTTAAACCTTGAGACCACGAATTTAGGATCTAGGACTTGCTTGTGACAATCCATGACCCTCCTATTAAGATAGTTTCCATAGCCATCCATACTTCTTAGTCATCATCTCTAAGGACCAATGGATTGTAATAAGAATTCACTAGTAGCTACTGAAAGATTCTAATGTGAAAAGGGAGCTACCAATTTGATGCATATGGGGCCCCTTAATCACAAGAATGATCAACCATCAACCTCTAATTAAAAACCTTTAAGCCAAGCTAAATGTTGAGTAAGAAAGGAAAATTAATGAAATTTTTAAAGATTTTTTAATGTGGGAGAAAAAGCTAATAAAAAGGGATATGGGTAAGATTAAAGCTCAAGCCACCAGTTAGCCTAACAATCCACCAATATATTCTCCAAAATAAAGAACCAAGATCTAATTTAAAGATTGACTCAAGCACCATTTAAATATACAAGTATTTCAAATAAAAAAAGTGATTTTCTTTGTGGAAGGGAAAGCTATTCTAGCTTTCATTCATTGATTCTCAAATCAAATATATTCTAATTGGATACAGAAGTTAGGGCCCGCTTCCCCAAGCTACAAAAATAAGCAAATAAAAATGAAACACCGTTGGGTTTAGTATAGACCAACGAGATTTAAGCATCCACCTTAGGTAATAACATTTGAACAACAATATGAGCACATGAAAAATGGAATTAGAAGCATTTAGGCTAGTGAGTAGTTATCCAAATACAAGGCTGAAATTTTGCTACACTTGTACTTTCTTGTTGGTATCCATCACTATCCCAAAAAGAGGAATTTGGGAAAAATATTAGAATGGAAATTTTTTGGAGGTGTTCACTAACATCTCATAAAATATTAACCCCTTAATCATCAATTTGATGGCCTAATTAAGCTTATGATCAAAATCATGCATATTTGAACCTACAGTGACCCTTGCTTGGTTTGTGCCATCTAACTTGAGATATATTAGGAATCTGGAGATATGCCGCAGCACTCGAGAAATAGACATATGAGGACATTAAAAGCATAGATAAAAAACTGATTTTGGAGTTTATTTGGTCATCCAGACAACAACTCAAAGTTAACCTACAAAACTGAAAATTTTGGATAGCTTGTGCTTAAAGCGTTATTTGACATAATCTGTTATGCCCCCAAAATGCTAATGACATGATTTATGAAAACTTGCAGCAGAAGACTTAATGATAGAAGGCGTTACTGCCGTCCTGATAAGAATAAGGCTAACTGAAATCATTTAATCTTGCAACGCATGTTCAAATCACAATATATATTAAACTGAAACACTCCAAAACCAAAGTCCATAATAGTTCAATTTCAACACAATTGACTTAATCATACCATGTGCTAACTCACACTCCAAACTCCATAAGTACATTGGATGTAGACCCAACTTGACCTCGAGGTCAATCCCAATATTTATGCTATGCTGAATACACTGTGAGCATCTGATGGCTTCCAAAAGGGCTTGCTAAATGAAGAAACATGTGATACTTCATCACCTGAAATGGAAAACATGAAAACAATTCGAAAATGTGAGCTAAAACTCAGTACACGCATTCTTATATTGTAAAATGAGTATAGAAACACTATTGATGGGTACCCGCCTTTTCAATTCATTTAGTTCGCAATAACAATAAAAATGAAAGTAATATAAAATTGAATTGCTTATTATTATCTGAATGTGAACCCCTTGCAATGATATGATCTACACATAGGTGTACACCTGCCAATCCGATCAAGAGTTGACCTGAAGCTGCGTGGGTAAATGATGGGCTGATGCCCTATAGATGATAACTGACGGGGTCACAAGTTAAATAACAAATGGCTGTATAAACTGACTCATTGATAAACTCATTAAGAGTTGTAACTTTACAAACATATTCTGCTTTCTGAAGATATAGCCAATGGATGTACCTTGAGTCTTTAAAAATGTCATATGACTTGATAAATGTCATCTGTTTCATAGATGTCATTTGACTTGATAAATATGTTCTGACTTGATAACACTTGTGCATAATGGGTAATGATAACTAGGCCTGGACTCTGTTTCATAAATGTCATTGTAGGTATGTGCAGTCAGTAAATGATCCTTGCTCATATAATTGAGTAAGTAAAAGTATGTGTAATAGAAATTGAGTAATTAAATGGTATACATAACTTGGGTATTTCAATATAACTTCAAAACTGAATTAATGAAAGTAATTAAATTTGATATAAAATAAATGAAGGTAAAATAGACTCCAATGAGATAAATGAGATTACAAGGGAAAAGGTATTGATGGTGACAAATGGGAGAGTGGTTTTGGCTTTTTCTAAAATAGGTTGCTGATACGGGTTTAAGACTTATGATGTATAGCTTGGTTTAAGATAACAGCGAGTACACTAGATTGGCTTGATAATTACATTTGATACATTCTGAATTGAGTAAGTAATAGATGTATAAGGCCAAGAGAGATATATCTTGGTTCAAAATAGCATAAATTGTAATAAATTAGTCTGATAAATATGGTTTCTGAGTCAAAAATTCACCCCGCTTTTCATATTTTATTCACAAGTCCATTAAACACGGTTTTTCACCCCAAATAGATTATTGATCCGAATGAAAACTATTAAATTCCCCAAACTTGGTACTTTTTTTGCAATGTCCATAAGTTGTTCAAAACTCATAATTAAGCTCCCAAAATGCATGTTTTTCTTATTTTCTCTCATAAATTGAGCTGAAAACTCCAACAAAATCTATGAATATTCATTTCCCCCTTAAATGACCTTATTTGGCCGAAAATACACAAAATGAGTGCATGATCAATCTCACTTAATCTTTATTATTACTCTTTACACAATTACTCAAAATGCTTCTAAAAATCACCAAACTCAAAATACTCAACCAAAATTCATGAAATCTTATAGGAAATTTGAAAATAATATGAGCAATCTACAGTAAGGTTTCAGAATTTTCCTCCAAGTATATGCTGCGTAGAAATTGCAATAACAGCACAATTTGCACCAAAGCAGGTTAATTCATTTCAAAAATTCATAACTTTCACCCTTGACTTCAAATGGAGATGTAAAATCCCAATATGGAAAGACAAAGAACTCTCAAAAAACTTTTATTTAAAACACAAAATATGATTCCCACAATAGAGTTCCCAAAATGTGTCAGTTTTGATCTAACCTGTCTAGTTCTTGTAAAATGACCATAACTTTGTCCACAAAACTCAGATTGAGGCAATTCAAAAGGAATTTGAAAGCTAACAAACTGGCCTATCTACCCACCAATAATTATAATTGTGTAGTTTGCCATTTCCAGCCCTTACTGTTTTTGCTTTCTCTTCTTTTTTTTCACATAAATCCTCACTTGAAATCATTCCAAATCACAAAAAACATCATCTTAATCATCAATAACATCAAAGATTATAAAATCATATACAAAATAATACAAATCCATCGCTTGACTTAATCTAACTTGATCATGACAAAACCCTAACCTTAACATGCTTCAAGCTCAGCCCCATCATGATTAATATCCCCGAAATCAATAAAATTTACATGATAACATCTACTTTGATCTCAAGAGCATGGATCATAACTAAAATAATCATAAAACCAAAAACACGTCAAGATCAAGTTAGAGTTTACTCACTTTGATGCTTAAAAATAAGAGATGTATGTGGTGTGAGGTGTGGGGGATGGCTGGGTGGTGGTTATGGTGGTGGCTGGCAGCTGCTCTAGTGTGGAGATGGTGGCTGTAGCTGCTGTGTGGGTAGGGGGCATGGGGTTGAGAGAGAGAGGAGAGAGATGATGTTTGAGTTTTGGGTTGTGCTGGTTTTTGACTTGTCTACATGCTTGGCTGAAAATTTCATCCTCAAAAAGTGGCTTTTTGTTAACCTTGGTTAGATTTAAATCATGGTAATTAGTTAGGTTAGTCAAGCAAGCTTGTTGGATTATGAGTGGCTTGTGCAGTTTGGGGCCCGGGAAGGAAAGCAAACCGTAGGCGATTAAATTTTCGTAGCTCAAAATTAAATTTTTACGAGGTTCTCAAAATAATAGTATTAGCAATAATAATAATAATAATAATAATAATAATAATAATAATAATAATAATAATAATAATAATAATAATAATAATGAATTCTTAAATTATAATTATCGAGGCCTACTACTGATTTACCTGAAATTTTACGATAATTGAAACCTGAAATACAAAGTGCGATCCAAAATTGTAATTTGCTAAATAATTAAATTAGGTGTATTTGAATTAATAAACATAATTTGGTTAAATAAATAACCATGAAAATGAATATGATTTAAATAAATATGGGTTAGGGTCAAGATATTACGGTCTTCCCCCTTAAAGAGTTTCGTCCTTGAAACTTATGAGTTTTGTAAAAATAGGCACTAATATCACAAATAAATGTGGAGATTTGGCTTTCATCTCTTTCTGGGTGTCCCCAAGTGGCTTTTGAGGAGGTATGATTTGCCCAAAGCACTTTTTGCCTCATCTGAAACTGTGATTGTCTCCTACTTTTGTCAACATAACTCTTTTATCAGCCTTGTCTCGCCGTAACATATCCTTGAATTTCTTTCGTAATACTTGCTTGAATTAACTCTATTCTTATACCCAATGCTTCTTCTGGCTTGCTCTAATAAGATCTGACATTGCTTGAGATTATGCTTTCATCAAAATGTTCTCATTTAGTGTTCTCTAGGCATTACCTTTTCTTCCTTCATCCCACTAATCAAAGGTCTGGTCCAATTTCACATTGGACAATAAAATGAATATCGCCAGGAATGAAAATGAAGGAATTGGTAGTCAAGCGAGTCATTAAGTCTAAAAGAAATAAGCAATGAGATTAGAAAAGATTGATAAAAGGGGGATTATCATGAGGTGGTTGAAATAAGATAACCAGAATGTTGAAATATAATACCAAATGAATCATGGTTTATAAATATGGTTCATAAAGGATCCAATAGATAGTCAATCAAGGGGGAAGAAGGCTTGATTACACTCGGGTTTAGCAAAAGCAAGATGGCAAGATGGTAACTTTCTAGCCTCAATTGTCAAGTTAAGTGCACTAGATAGATGGGAAAAGCGATGTGCGATAAGTAGTTAGATAGATTGGATAAGTAAAATGCAATAGATATATAAATAGATTGGACAAGTTACATTAGGAACGTGTCTTTGCTCAGATAAAGTCAATTTGAGCGCAGCAATAAGATAGAATAGAGAATGCTGAAGTTTATTAATGAGGACGTAGAATATAAGTGTGAGAGTTGAATTTAAAAGCAAGGAGAATAATTATATCACGAATTCAGAGCAAGTTATACGAGCGTATTATTATAAACAAATGAAATATTGGGTATAATTTGATAAAATCAGATTGGAAAGATGAAACAAGCAGACAATTACATGAACTACTATAAAAAAGCATTCTTGCAGACGATAAGCTGTCATTGGCGTGGTTTAGATAACAATTAAAGCCATTTAAACAAATGGCCTAGATAAAGAGATGTTATAGACCAAGTGAGTGTCAATAGCAAAGGAATAATGCCCCTGAACAATCCAAGGTGACCAGGGCCGACGTAAATCAATGACTAGAAGTAATGGAAGTATTGCTGGTGTAAGGTCTTAGTGACAAGAGCAGCCTCTTTCTATGTATGGCAACTAAATCTTACTCATACCACCCATATAGTGCTGAGTAGCACACCGTAAGCTACTAAATTACCATCACAGGGTTCCCTACAGTAATTCCATCTTATACTGATTCAATCCAAAGATATACTAAGATGCAAATGGCATTCCCACAATAGGTTTTAAAAATCACTGTACTCAATATCATGCATGTTAATACACCTCGATGAAACTCGCAAATTATGGAGCGAAACGGATAGAGTTCTAACTAAAAACTGGCCCCAGGCTTAAAGCCTTACAACAGGTACTTAACATGAAAAAAAATCACATTTCAATGGCTCAACGGCCACATGCTGGAATTCGTAACTCAACGGCTCACACACTCGGAGTGCACGATTGTAAAAATTTAAACAAATAAGAGAAATGAAACGTACAATACAACTCCCAGATAAATGAGAGCATGCCTCAGTAACAGGTCAGCCAAATGGTTCCACACTCCACTTTGCTAATGCACGAATCTTAGGATATTACCAAATGATCGAGTCACCTAAATGGAAATGGTTCCTCCATATATGCCCATACATCTGAACTTATAGTCAATAACTCAATTAACTGGTCAAACATAACTCATACACACCTTGATAGCTAATTCATAAACACATGATAGCTCACAGTGGCCTTAAAACCTTCGCTCTCTGATACCAAATGTGTAACGCCCCCAAAATGCTAATGACATGATTTACGGAAAACTGTAGCGGAAAACTTAATAATAGAAGGCACTACCGTTGTCCTGACAAGGACAAGGCTCACTGAAACCATTTAATCTTGCAACGCATGTTCAAATCACAATATCTATTAAAGTGAAACACTCCAAGACCAAAGTCCATAATAGTTCAACCTCAATACAATCGGCTTAATCATACCATGTGCTAACTCGAACTCCACACTACACAAGTGTATTGATAACTTGATCCTGAGGTCGATCCCAACATTCATGCTATGCTAAATCCACTGTGAGCATCTGATGACTTCTAAAAGGGCTTGCTAAATGGAGAAACATGTGATGCTTCATCTCCTAAAATGGAAAACAAGAAAACAATTCGAAAAGGGCGAGCTAAAACTTAGTACGTGCATTCCGGTATTGTAAAATGAATGTAGAAACACTGTTGATGGGTACCCGCCTTTGCAATTCATTAGTTCGTAATAACAATGAAAATGAAAGTAATATGAAATTGAATTGCTCTTTATTATTTGGATGTGAACCCCTTGCAATGATATGCTCTATACATAGGTGTACATTTGCCAATCTAATCAAGAGTTGGCTTGAAGTTGCGTGGGTAATGATGGGCTTACTCCTTATAGATGATAATTGACGGAATCACAAGTTAAATGGAAAATCGCTGTATAAACTGATTCATTAATAAACTCATTAAGAGCTGTAACTTGATCATGTTCTGTTTTCTGAAGATACAGGCAATGGATGTACCTTGAGCCTTTAAAATGTCTTCTGACTTGATAAATGTCATCTGTTTCATAAATGTCATCTAACTTGATAAATATGTTCTGACTTGATAACACTTATGCATAATGGGGAACAATAATTAGGCCTCTACTCTGTTTCATAAATATCATTGTAGGTATGTGTAGTCAATGAGTGATCCTTACTCACATAATTGAGTAAGTAAAAGTATGTGTAATAGAAATTGAGTGATTAAATGGTATATATAACTTGGGTATTTCAATATAACTTTAAAACTGAATTAATGAAAGTAATTAAATTCGACATAAAGTAAATGAAGGTAAAATTTACTGCAATGAGATAAATGAGATTACAAAGGAAAAGGCCTTAATAGTGACAAACGGGAGAGTGGTTTTGGCCTTTTCTGAAATAGGTTGCTGATGCGGGTTTAAGACTTGATGATGTATAGCTTGGTTCAAGATAACAACGAGTACAGTAGATTGGCTTGACAATTACATTTGATACATTCTGAATTGAGTAAGTAAGAGAGGTTTGAGGCCAAGAGAGATATATCTTGATTCAAAATAGCATAAACTGCAATAACCTGGTCTGATAAATATGGTTTTTCAGTCAAAAATTCCCCCACTTTCCATATTTCATTCGCAAGTCCATTAAGTATAGTTTATCACCCCAAATAGATTATTGATCCCAATAAAAGCTATTAAACTTCCCAAACTTGGTACTTTCTTTGTAATATCCATAAGCTATTCAAAACTCATAATTAAGCTCTCAAAATGCATGTTGTTCTTCTTTTCCCTCATAAACCGAGTTGAAAACTCCAATAAATTACATGAATGTTCATTTCCCCCTTAAATGACATTACTTGGCCTGAAATACACAAAATAAGTGCATGATCAATCTCACTCCATCTTTATTATTGCTCTTTACACAATTACTCAAAATACTTTCAAAAATCACCAAACTCAAAATACTTAACCAAACTTCAGGAAATCTTATAGGAAATTCAAAAATAGTATGGGTAAGGTTTTTAGAATTTTCCTCCAAGCATACGCTATGCAGAAATTGCAATAACATCCAATTTGCACCAAAGCAGGTCAGTTCCCTTCACAAATTCATAACTTTCACCCTTGACATCAAATGGAGACCTAAAACCCCAATATGCAAAGATTAAGAAGTCTCAAAAAAACTTTCAGTTATAAACAAAATATGATTCCTACAATAGGGTTCCCAAAATGGGTCTAGAAGATAAGTGTGTCAGTTTTGGTCTAACCTGCACAGTTCTCATAAAACGACCATAATGTTGTCCACAGAACTCAGATTAAGGCAATTCAAAAGGCATTTGAAAGCTAACAGACAGACTATCTACCAACCAAAAGTTATAATTTTTTAGTAGGCCGATCATTGCCAGGTTAATCCCAAAATCACCCCTATTTTCTGTCATTTCCAGCCGTCATTTTTTTTGCTTTCTCATTTTTTTTTATATAAATCCTCACTTGAAATCATTCCAAATTACCAAAAACATCATCATAATCATCAAGAAGACTAAAGACTACAAAATCATTTGCAAAACAATACAAATCTATCACTTGACTTAAGCTAATTTGATAATGACAAAACCCTAACCTGAACATGCTTCAAGCTCAACCCCATCATGATCAATAACCCCAAAATTAATAAATTTGCATGGTAACATCTACTTTGATCTCAAGAGCATGAATCATAACTAAAACAATTATAAAACCAAAAATACATCAAGATCAAGTTAGGGTTTACTCACTTTGATGCTTAAAAACAAGAGATGTATGTGGTGTAAGGTGTGGGGGATGGCTGGTGGTGGTTATGGTGGTGGCTGCCAACTGCTCTGGTGCAGAGATGGTGGCTACAGCTGCTGTGTAGGGGGCCATGGGGTTGAGAGAGAGAGGAGAGAGATGATGTTTGAGTTTTGGGTTTTGTTGGTTTTTGACTTGCCTACATGCTTGGCTAAAATTTTATCCTCAAAAAGTTGCTTTTTGTTAGCCTTGGTTAGATTTAAATCATGATAATTAGTTAGGTTAATCAAGCGAGCTTGTTGGATTATGATTGGCTTGTACGGTTTGGGGCCTAAGAAGGGAAGTAAACCGTATGCGATTAAATTTTCATAGCTCAAAATTAAATTTTTGTGAGGCTATAAAAATAGTAGTAGCAGAAGTAGTACTAGTAGTAGTAGTAGTAGTAGTAATAACAATAATAATAATAATGAATTCTTAAATTATAATTATCGAGGCCTACTATCGATTTACCTGAAATTTTACGATAATTGAAACTTGAAATACAAAGTGGGATCCAAAATTGTAATTTGCTAAATAATTAAATTAGGTGTATTTGAATATATAAACATGATTTGGTTAAATAAATAACCATGAAAATGAATATGATTTAAATAAATATGGATTAGGGTTAGGATATTACGGTCTTCCCCCCTTAAAGAGTTTCGTCCTCGAAACTTATGAGTTTTGTGAAAATATGCACTAATATCACAAATAAATGTCGATATTTAGCTTTCATCTCTTTCTGGATGTCCCCAAGTGGCTTTTGAGGAGGTATGATTTGCCCAAAGTACTTTTTACCTCATCTGAAACTGTGATTGTCTCCTACGTTTATCAACATAACTCTTTTGTCAGCCTTGTCTCATCTTAACATATCCTTAAATTTCTTTCGTAATACGTGCTTGAATTAACTCTATTCTTATACCCAATGCTTCTTCTGGCTCGCTCCAATAAGACCTGACATTGCTTAAGATTATGCTTTTATCAAAATGTTCTCATTTTGTGTTCTTTAGGCATTACATTTTCTCCCCTCATCCTACTAATAAAAGGTCTGCTCCAATTTCACATTGGACAATAAAATGAATATCGCCAGGAATGAAAATGAGGGAATTGGTAGTCAAGCGAGTCATTAAGTCTAAAAGAAATAAGCAATGAGATTAGAAAAGATTGATAAAAGGGGGATTATCATGAGGTGGTTGAAATAAAATAACCAGAATGTTGAAATATAATGCCAAATGAATCATGGTTTATAAATATAGTTCATAAAGGATCTAACAGATAGTTAACAAAGGGGGAAGATGGCTCGATTACACTCGGGTTTAACAAAAGCAAGATGGCAAGATGGTAACTTTCTAGCCTCAATTGTCAGGTTAAGTGCACTAGATAGGATGGGAAAAGCGATGTGTGATAAGTCGTTAGATAGATTGGATAAGTAAAATGCAATAGATATATAAATAGATTGGATAAGTTACATTAGGAACGTATCTTTGCTCAGATAAAGTCAATTTGAGCACAGCAATAAGATGGAATGGAGAATGCTGAAGTTTATTGAGACATACTATCGATTTACCTGAAATTTTATGATAATTGAAACCCAAAATACAAGGTTGGAACCAAAATTCTAAATTGCTAAGTAAATAAATTAGGTGTATTTGAATTAATAAACATGCTTTGGTTAAATAAATAACCATAAAAATAAAGATGATTTAAATAAATATGGGTTAGGGTCCGCATATTACAGCCTTCCCCCTTTAAAGAGTTTCATCCTCAAAACTTATGAATTTTGGGAAAACATGCTCTGATATCACAAATAAATGTGGATATTTGGCTTTCATCTCTTCCTGAGTTTCCCCAAGTGGCTTTTGAGGACGTATGATTTACCCAAAGTATTTTTTGCCTTATCTGAAACTGTGATTGTCTCCTACTTTTGTCAACATAACACTTTTGTCAGCCTTGTCTCACCTTAACATGTCCTTGAATTTGTTTCGTAAAACTTGCTTGGATTAACTCTATTCTTATACCCAATGCTTCTTTTGGCTCGCTCCAATAAGACCCGACATTGCTTAAGATTATGCTCTTATCAAAATGTTCTCATTTAGTGTTCTCCAGGCATTACCTGTTCTTCCCTCATCCGACTAATCAAAAGTCTACTCCAATTCCATATTGGACAATAAAATGAATATCACCAGGAGTGAAAATGAGGGAATTGGTAGTCAAGCGAGTCATTAAGTCTAAAAGAAATAAACAATGAGATTAGAAAGATTGATAAAAGGGAGAAATAAAATAACCAGAATGTTGAAATATAATGCCAAATGAATCATGGTTTATAAATATGGATCATAAAGGATCCAATAGAGAGTCGACCAAGTTGAAAAATGGCTCGATTACACTCGGGTTTAGCAAAAGCAAGATGACAAGATGGTAACTTTCTATCCTCAATTGTTAGGTTAAGTGCACTAGATAGATGGGAAAAGCAACGTGCGATAAGTAGATAGATAGATTGGATAAGTAAAATATAGTAGATACATAAATAGATTGGACAAGTTACATTAGGAACGTGTCTTTGCTCAGATAAAGTCAATTTGAGCACAGCAATAAGATGGAATGGAGAATGTTAAAGTTTATTGAGGAGGACGTAAAATTGAGGGTTGAATTTAAAAGCAAGGAGAATAACTATATTATGAATTCAGAGCAAGTTACACAAGCATATCATTGTAAACAAATGAAATATCGGGTATAATTTGATAAAATCAAATTGGAAAGATAAAACAAGCAGACAATTATAGGAACTACTATAAAAGAGCATTCTTGCAGACGATAAGCTGTCATTGGCGTGGTTTAGATAACAATTGAAGCCATTTAAACAAATGGCCTAGATAAATAGATGTTATAGACCAAGTGAATGTCAATAGCAAAGGAATAATGCCCCTGAACAATCCAAGGTGACTAGGGCCGAAGCAAATCAATGACTAGAAGTAATGGGAGCATTGCTGGTGTAAGGTCTTAGCGACAAGAGTAACCTCCTTCTATGCATAGCAACTAAGTCTTACTCATACCACCCATATAGTGCCAAGTAGCACACCGCAAGCTACTGAATTATCGTCACAGGATTCCCTACAGTAATTCCATCTCATACTCATTCAATCCAAAGATATACCAAGATGCAAATGGCATTCCCGCAATAGGTTTTAAACACTACTGTACTCAATATCATGTATGTTAATACACCTCAATGGAACTCTCAAATTTTGGAGTGAAACGGATTGAGTTTCGCCTAAAAACTGGCTAAATCCTTGGCTTAAAGCCTTATAATGGGTACTTAAGATAAAAAATCACACTTCAATGGCTCAACGGCCACACGCTAGAATTCATAACTCAACGGGTCACACACCCGGAGTGCACGATTGCAAAAATTTAAACAAATAATAGAAATGAGTACAATACAACTCCCAGATAAATGAGAGCATGCCTCAGTAACAGGTCATCCAAATGGTTCTACACTCCACTTTGCTAATGCACGAATCTCAGGATATTACCAAATGATTGAGCCACCCAAATGGAAATGGTTCCTCCATATATGCCCATACATATGAACTTATAGTCAATAACCCATTTAACTGGTCCAACATAACTCATACACACATTGATAACTAATTCATAAATGCTTGATAGCTCACAGTGGCCCTTAAAACCTTAGCTTTGATACCAAATGTGTAACACCCACAAAATGCTAATGACATGATTTACGGAAAACTACAGCGGAAGACTTAATGATAGAAGGTGCTACCGCCGTCTTGATAAGGACAAGGCTCACTGAAACCATTTAATCTGGCAGCGCATGTTCAAATCACAATATCTATTAAACTAAAACACTCCAAGACCAAAGTCCATAATAGTTCAACTTCAACGCAATCGACTTAATCATCCCATGTGCTAACTCGAACTCCACATTACACAAGTATATACGATATAGACCCAACTTGACCCTGAGGTCGATGCCAACACTCATGCTATGTTGAATCCACTGTGAGCATATGAGGACTTCCAAAAGGGCTTATTAAATGGAGAAACATGTGATACTTCATCACCTAAAATAAAAAACATGAAAACAATTCGAAAATATGAACTAAGAGTTAGTATATGCATTCCTGTATTGTAAAATGAGCATAGAAACACTGTTGATGGATACCCGCCTTTGCAATTCATTTTACTTCACAATAATAATTAAAATGAAAGTAATATGAAACTAAATTGCTCATTATTATTTGAATGTGAACCCCTTGCAGTGATATGATCTATATATAGGTGTGCACCAGCCAATCCGATCAAGAGTTGGCTTGAAGCCGCGTGGGTAAATGATGGGCTAACACTTTATAGATGATAATTAACGGAATCACAAATAAAATGGCAAATTGTTGTATAAACTAATTCATTGATAAACTCATTAAGAGTTGTAACTTGATAAACATGTTCTGCTTTCTAACGATATAGATAACGGACGTACCTTGAGTCTTTAAAAATATAGTCTGACTTGATAAATGTCATCTGTTTCATAAATGTCATCTAACTTGATAAATATGTTCTGACTTGATAACACTTATGCATAATGGGGAACGATAACTTGGCCTTGACTCTGTTTCATAAATGTCATTGTAGGTATGTGTAGTCAGTAAATAATCCTTACTTACATAATTGAGTAAGTAAAAGTATGTGTAATAGAAATTGAGTAATTAAATCGTATACATAACTTGGGTATTCCAATATAACTTCAAAACTGAATTAATGAAATTAATTAAATCCGATATAAAGTAAATGAAGGTAAAATAGACCACAATAAGATAAATGAGATTACAAAGGAAAATGCCTTGATGGTTACAAATAAGAGAGTGGTTTTGGCCTGAAATAGATTGCTGATACGGGTTTAAACCTTGCTGATGTATAGATTGATTCAAGATAGCAGCGAGTGCACTAGATTAGCTTGATAATTACATTTGATCCATTCTGAATTGAGTAAGTAATGGAGGTTTGAGGCCAGGAGAGATATATCTTGGTTCAAAATAGCATAAAGTGCAATAACTTGGTGTGATAAATATGGTTTTTGAGTCAAAAATTCTCCCCACTTTCTATATTTCATTCACAAGTCCATTAAATATAGTTTTCCATTCCAAATAGATTATTGATCCCAATGAAAGCTATTAAATTCCCCAAACTTGGAACTTTCTTTGTAATATCTCTAAGTAATTCAAAACTCATAATTAAGCCCCCAAACTGCATGTTTTTCTTCTTTTCTCTCATAAATCGAGCTGAAAACTTCAATAAAATCCATGAATATTCATTTCCCCCCTTAAATGGCCTTACTTGGCCTAAAATACACAAAATGAGTGCATGATCAATCTCACTCAATCTTTATTATTACTCTTTACACAATTACTCAAAACACTTTCAAAAATCACCAAACTCAAAATACTCAACCAAAATTCATGAAATCTTATATGAAATTTGAAAATAATATGGGCAATCTACAGTAAATGTTTCAGAATTTTCCTCAAAGTACTACGTTGCACAGAAATTGCAATAACAGCCCAATTTACACCAAAGCAGGTCAGTTCCCTTCAAAAATTCATAACTTTCACTCTCGGCATCAAATGGAAACCTAAAACTGTAAGATGAAAAGACACAACGCAAAACCTGATTCCCACAATAGGGTTCCCAAAATGGAGGTAGAACACAAGTGTGTCAGTTTTGGTCTAACCAGCGCAGTTCTCGTAAAATGACTATAACGTTGTCCACAGAACTCGGATTAAGGAAATTCAAAAGGTACTTGAAAGCTAACACACAGACTATCTACCAACCAAAAATTATAATTTTTTAGGGGCCACTCATTACCAGGTTAATCTCAAAATCACCCCTGTTTTCTGCCATTTCCAGCCATCATTGTTTTTGCTTTCTCCTCTTTTTTCACATAAATCTCACTTGAAATCATTCCAAATCACCAAAAGCATCATCATAATCATTAATAAGACTAAAGATTACAAAATCATGCACAAATAATACAAATCCATCACTTGACTTAAGCTAACTTGATCATGACAAAACCCAAACATTAACATGCTTCAAGCTCAACCCCATCATGATCAATATCCCCAAAATCAATAAATTTGCATGATAACATCTACTTTGATCTCAAGAGCATGAATCATAACTCAAACAATCATAAAACCAAAAATACATCAAGATCAAGTTATGGTTTACTCACTTTGATGCTTGAAAACAAGAGATGTATGTGGTGTGAGGTGTGGGGGATGGTTGGTGGTCGTTATAGTGGTGGCTGGCAGCTACTCTAGTGTGGAGATGGTGGCTGCAGCTGCTGTGTGAGGGGGGGGCATGGGGTTGAGAGAGAGAGAGCAGAGAGATGATGTCTGAGTTTTGGGTTGTGTTGGTTTTTGACTTGTCTACATGCTTGGCTGAAATTTTATCCTCAAAAAGTGGATTTTTATTAACCTTGGTTAGAATTAAATCATGATAATTACTTAGGTTAGTCAAGCAAGCTTGTTGGATTATGATTGACTTGTACAGTTTGGGGCCTGGGAAGGGAAGTAAACCGTATGCGATTAAATTTTCGTAGTTCGAAATTAAATTTTTGCGAGGTTATAAAAATAATAGTATTAATAATAATAATAATAAGAAGAAGAAGAAGAAGAAGAAGAAGAAGAAGAAGAAGAAGAAGAAGAAGAAGAAGAAGAAGAATGAATTAAATTATAATTATCGAGGCCTATTTTCGATTTATCTGAAATTTTACGATAATTGAAACCCAAATTGCAAAGTCGGACCCAAAGTTGCCATTTGCTAAATAAATAAATTAGGTGTATTTGAATTAATAAACGTGATTTGGTTAAATAAATAACCAGGAAAATAAAGATGATTTAAATAAATATAGGTTAGGGTCGGGATATTACATAATCCACTACTAAGAAGTGAATAATGGATATAGTGAACTTAGGAGAGTGATTTGGGCTCTTACTCTAAATCAAACTTCCCTTCTTCAAAAGGCTTTGTCCTTAAGTCCTTATTGCTACTAGCATCATTTGCAAAGATCATTACGTATGCTAGATAGATGAACCCTTTGATCTTAACAATACCATGTTGCTAAGGATCCCACCTTTTTTAAAAATATAAGTGTTTTTAAAAGAAATTAGGGACCATTAATATTTAGGATTGTTGCCCATCAACCTTATTGATCATAAGCTTATTAAAAACATAAATATACTCATCAATATCCAACTCACAATATGGTATGTCTCCATGCTCAAGTTTGGATTATTACCTTTCAGTTTCAAGAGGCATATACATGGATCCAAATGAGCTTCTTGTTTCCATTGGTGGAAACTCCATGGCCTCAACTTTGTAGAGATGGACTTGGACCTTCATGATATCATCAATTTAATTTTGGATATGAACCTTCATGGTTTGTTCAATGTGAGGATCTAATGAGGTAGACTCTAGATTGAGAGCTTTAGGAGACCTCTCATCCATGGCCAAGTTTTCCTCATCTCTTGTTTCATCAAAGTCCAAAAAAGGCTAATTGTCCTCTTGGACCAAAGTAAGATTTTTTTTTTTCCCCCTTGAACCTTGATCTTCTCTTGGATAACAATGAGTTTTTCTTCAAAGAGTTGACCTAGGTTGAATATGACGTGCATGTATGAATTAAGCCAACTATAATGTTTGCTTTTAAATTTGCAATGCAGAGTTCTCTCCCTCCTAAGACACTTAAACCAATATTGGGCATAACCTTAGAGTTTTGAACTAGCTATCATGAAGATCTCTTCATCCGAGCATCACTTGGCCTCAAAAGCTTGAACCTATCTCAAATAGATTATGATCTAAACTAGTACCATTAAAGCAAGAAGGTTCATTCATGGTCTTAAAAGCTTGCGCCATTTGCTTTCTAAGCTTCCTTACTTGATCTTAAAGCCCAAGAATTATGGAGAAATAAAAGGTGAGAAGGGTTTATAGGGAAAAAAAAAGGCTAGACCAGTCCGTGGGATTGAGCATAGGCAAACCATGGTCGATTTTGGCCGATTTACTTTGCAATTTTTGTGAAGGCTATTTATGAAGTTAAGGATTTTATTTTTGCTAGTGATTGTGTTCGAGTATGTTTTTGGAGTTTTTAATAGACTAAGAAGGGTTTATTAAGACAACAAAAATAAGAAATCAAAGTGTGAAACTTAGGGTGTAATAGGAGAATTTCATAGAGAAACCAACCAAAAGTAGGACCTTTTAACTTTGATACTTGTTTGATGTGGGATGGATCACTGATACTAATTTAATGCATTTATGTCCCCTAATCACAAGAACCATAAAGAACCATCAATCAACATCCAAGTATAGCCCTTAAACTAAGCTAATACTTAAGTAACAAAGGGAAAATTAATGAAAATTTTTGGATTTTCGAATGTGGGATAAAAAGCTAATAAAAAGGGATATGACTAAGCCGAAGCCTCAAACCACCACTTATCCTAGTGATACCCCAATAAACTCTTAAGACCAATGCATCAAGAATTAATCTAAAGGATTAACTCAAAGACCATTCAAACATCAAGTATTTGAAATAAAGAGAGATTTTCTTTGTAGGAGAAAATACCAATCTAACTTTCATTCATTAATTTCAAATGGAGTCTATTCTAATTGGGTACGAGATGGCCAATTTATAGCCACAAAATCAACATCTCCTTCCCCAAGCTACAAAAAAAAGCCATTAGAAATGGAGCTTCTATGGGGTTGGTGTGTACCACTAGGATTTAAATACAAGCTCTAGGCAATAACATTTAAGCAACAATTTAAGCACATGAAAAATGAAATTAGAAGCTTCTAGGCTAGTGATGAGTTGTCCATATATGATGTTGGAATTTATTGCTCTTGTGCTTGGCTGGTAGCATCATGTATTATACGAAATAGAGGAATTTGGGGAAGATATTCAAATAAAAATTTTCTGCAGGTGTCCACTAACTTCCATAAAATATAAACCTGGCAAATGGGTCATTTGGTTCGGGTATGGTCAGGTTAAGTTTGCGTCGAGGCATGTTTCGGGTTAAGTGACATTTTAGGTTGGTTCAATTTGGGTCACGTGAACTTTGGTCTGGGTCGACTTTGAGTTAATCAATTTTTAGTCAAATACACTTGTCATGCAAAAATAAGCAACTTTATGAAAAAGTTCAGGTTAGGTATGGTTTGGTTCAGATCAATTCGGGTTTTGGCACTTTCAAGTGAGCCTATTTCAGATGTCGGGTCAGGAATGTGTTCTTATTGTTCGGTTTGGGTTTAGTTCTGGGGTTAATTTTATCAAGTCTAATAAAATATGAACTCCTTAATCTTACATTTGACGACCCTATTAAGCTCATGATCAAAGTCATGCAAATCTAGTCATATAGTGCAAGGGTTTATGCCCTATAACCCGAGATATACTTGGACTCTGGAGATGTGTCATTGCTCGTTAAAAAATAAACATTCGAGGCCATTGAAACATAGATAAAATACTAATTTTAGAGCTTATTTGCTCATCTGAACTGTAGCTCAAAGCTAACCTACAAAACTAAAAATTTCAGATAGCTTGTGCTTAATGCTTTATTTGGCATAATGCACCACTGACAAGTGAATTTTAAAACTAGTGAACTTAGGAGGGAAATTTAGGCTGTTGCTCCACATCAAATTCCCCTTCTTCAAAAGGATTTTCCCTCAAGTCTTTATAACCACTTTCGTCATTCCCAAATATCATTATCCAAGTAAGATAGATGCACGCTTTTGTTCTTAACACTAACATGGTGCTATGAATCCCATCTTTTTTGAAACATAAGTGTTTTTAAAGTAATTATCGGCCATTAAAATTTGGGATTGTTGCCCATCAACCCCAATGATCATAAGCTTGTTAAAAACACAAATTTACTCATCAATATCCAACTCACAATGGGGTTCGTTTTTATGCTCGAGTTTGGATGGTTGCCTTTCAGTTTTAAGAGGCATATACAAGGCTCCAAATGTGCTTCTATTTCCATTGCTAAAACCTCTATGGTCTCAACTTTGTGGACATGGACTTGAGCCTTCATGACATCATCAATTTAATCCTCGATATGAACCTCCATGGTTTCTTCAATGTGAGGATCTTGAGAGGTAGATTCTAGATTAGGAGCTTTTGGGGAGCTCTCATCCATGACCAAGTTTTTATCATCCCTTGTTTCATTAAAAACCAAAACCAAAGTAGGATTTTCCTCTTAAATCATGATCTTGCCTTGGAAAACAATGAATTTTTCGTGAAAGAGTTGATGTAGGTTGATTCTCCCATCCATGTATAGCTTAAGCCAACTAGAACCATTGATTCCAGGTGTTCCTTGAAGATCTCTCTCCCCCCAAAGTCATTTAGTACAATATTAGGGATAACCTTGAAGTTTTTGAGTAGTTATCATGAAACTCTTTTCATCCAAGAATCATTTGGCCTCAAAATAATCTTCAAGTGCTTAAAACCATCTCAAATTGATTGCATGATCCAAACTAGTACCATGAAAGTAAGGAGCTTTTTTCATGGCCTTCAAAGCTTGCACTATTTGCTTTCTAAGCTTACTTACTTGATCTTAAATCTCAACAATGGCTAAATCTTCCATGGTTTAAGGAAATAAAAGATGAAAGACATTTAGGGAAAGAAATGCTTGACTACAATCCGTGGGATTGACCATGGGAAACAGTGGTCGATTGTGGATAACTTTGCTTCGTAGTTTTTGTGAAGTTAAGGATTATGTTTGCATTAGGGATTGTGCTTGAGACTATTTTGGGGATTTTTTAAGGGTTGATTAAGATAAGAAAATAAGAAATCAAAGTGTGAAATTTAGGGTGTAATAAGAAGAGGTTTTCATGGAGAAATCAACCACAAGTAGGACATTTTAGCTCTGGTAACAATTTGATGTGGAATAGGAACTCTGTTATCAATTTAATGTGTATAGGGGCCATTATTCACAAAAATGATAAGCTGTTAATAACAATCAATCAAAACCGAAGTATAATCCCATAAACCAAGCTAAATCTTAACTAATAAAAGGAAAAATTAATGAAATTTTTATGGATTTTTGTACAATAATTTTGAATGAAAAATGAAGTGCCGTAAGTATACGACTATTGTCGTAGTACTTGAGGGTCGTCTCCTCAGGGACAAGGATGAGATTAAGGTTACTAAATAAGATCAGACTATAATGGCCTAAACTAATCGAAAATCAAACGCATAAGGACTAAACTAGTCAAGATAAATTAAAGTAATTTTATCTCATGCCATGAGTCTAAGATTATCAACTAAGCTAAACTCATTAAAATCAACTAATGCATTTAAATCCTTTGAACTTGTCTAATCTAACCTAAATGAGACCATCATCAACCAAAGTGAAACCACTATAATGTGTTGGAAAATAAATTAACCTAAACCAACCCCAAAATAGGAAGAGTTATGGAAATAGGAGATGGATATAACCTAAATCAATCCCAAATCAGCATTTAAATGAAGAAACAGGGGAAAGAAAACAGAAGAATGAGCATCTAAGCAACTAAACCTCTAAAATTAAGCATAATTAAATCAAAACTTAATCATCCAAACTAAGCTAAAATCAATTGAGCAATAAATTGAAACAGAGACTCAGAACAATTTTATCAACCAAACTAAAGAAAACAAACTTCTAAAGGAGTTATTCAGCAGATGCTACAAGTAAATCTAAAAGCAGAGAACAAAAACAGAGAACAATTCAACCATCATCATCATGATTCACAAGGGAAGGAGAAGAGCAACATCCAAACTCTATTTCGATGCAACTGAATAGGGGCAAAAGCTCAGGGGAAGAGGAGGAAAAAAAAAACAAAAAAAAACAAGGGAAATCATAAGGGAATCCCAGCTCAATCCTGAGCTCATCCTAACACCACC
Source organism: Carnegiea gigantea (assembly GCA_029747015.1). Classification (NCBI taxonomy): domain Eukaryota; kingdom Viridiplantae; phylum Streptophyta; class Magnoliopsida; order Caryophyllales; family Cactaceae; genus Carnegiea; species Carnegiea gigantea. Next base: position 135,775 of record JAKOGI010001402.1, read on the forward strand.
AACTCCATTTTTTGGAGCTTCAACACCCATTGAGAATGGTTGAACCACCATTACCAAACATAACCAGAATGAGAACAGGGGAGGGGGGAAAACTGAAATTATCCAAACTTGATTCCAAAATTTTGTAATAGCACATTGAAATTCTTGAATGTCAACTAGAAGTTAGCAAAACAAAGATTAATTACATGAATTTGAAAGCTGAAATTAGGTCTAAAATTGAAAGGAATGAAACGAACAAGAACCTAATTTACCAACATCGAAATTAAAACGAAAAAAAAACCTCAAACTAAACCTAAAATCTAAAGCTAAAACCTAATTCCAAACTCTCTAACCCTAACTCTGGAGCTACATCCTTTGATTTATACATGACCTTGGCCCCTTTGCACCGTCGATTTGCGCCTAATTGTACAGTGGAATGGTGATGTGTTGGCTGTTGCGCTGGCATCTTCTGTGGGAAATCCGATGAGGATGAGGGTGGGAGTGTGCTGGCAGTTGGCATGGATGAGGATGGTGGTTTGGTCTGGTGTTGGTGATGGCAAGATAGAGAGAGAGAGAGAGAGAGGAGATCGAGGTTTCAGGGCTTGCCTGCCTGAGAGGAGAGAAAAGGAGATTTTAGGGGGGGAAGTAAGTGTCACGTGCCCAGCACATGAGGGCTGGGGTCTTCTCCTTTTTTTTATTTTGTTATTAGGTTTTCCCTTTTTTTTCTGTTGTCTTTTGGGCTAAAAAAAGAAAATGGACTTAAGGATTGGGTCAGGTTTGAGTACTCTAGGCCAATGCTTTATTTTCGATATTTTTTCATCATTTTTCTGTATTTTTTTCAAATTATTAAATACCTACAAAACACAATAAAATCAAATAAAAATCTAAAAATAACAATTATTTTGAGCATAAATCCGGTATAAAGATATCGTAAAAATAGCATATTTTAAGCACAAATAATTTTTAAATGTGGGAGAAAAAGCTAATAAAAAGGGATATGACTAAGATAATGGCTCAAATCGCCATTTAGCCTAACAATGCACCCATTAATTCTCTAAAGTAAAGCACTAAGAATTTATCTAAAGGATTCTTTTAATGACCATTCAAATACATAAGTATTTAAAATACAGAGAGAGATTTTCTTTATGGGAGAGATAAGTTAGACTCATTAATTCTCAAATAAAGTCTGTTTTAGTTAGACATAAAGCGACTAGTTTATAGGCATAAAAATTAGTGTTGCCTTCCCTAAGCTAAAAAAATCAATAGAAATGAATCACCTATAGGGTTGGTGTGAACCAATAGGATTTAAGCATACACTCTAGCTAAGAACATTTAAACAACAATTTAAGCGCATGAAAATTGAAATTAGAATCTTCTAAGCTAGTGATGAGTTATGTAAATGTAGGTCGAATTTTACTATAAATATCTTGCTTAGTGGCATCATCAATTATCCCAAATGAAGGAATTTGGAAATTTTATATAAACATCTCATAATATACGGACCCCTTAGTCATCTATTAAGTTCATAATCAAAGGCATGCATATCCACACCTATAATGACTCTTGCTTAGTTGATGCCCCATAACTCGAGATATACTTGGAATTTAGAGACGTGGCACAACTCTTGGAAAATAGACCTTTGAGGCCATCCAGCCATAGCTAAAATGCTAATTTTGGAACTTATTTGGTCATCGAAATAGCAGCTCAAAATTAACCTACAAACAAAAAATTTAGAAAAGCTTGTGGTGGGAGCTTTATTTGATATAATCCACCACTAACAAGTGAATTATGAACCTAATCAACTTATAAGGGTGATATTGCACAGAATAGCCTCTCATGGTGACTTCAATCTCTCCTATTGCATCTTTATTCAAATGAACGTTCACATAAGGAAGACTTTTAAAGCTCAAAGGAATTAGCTCTAGTGTTTTATAGAGAGAGAGTCGAAATGGGATAAAGACGGAAATGCACTCACATGTGGCATTTTAATGCTCTGCTAATCTAGTAGGATACAGAAGCACCTAATGCTATCGCAAGGTTCTAAAACACACCACTGGATTTTAAATGGTTTGATTGTCTGGGCACAGTAACTTTTGGTTTTTGCATGAAACTCGGTGTGACAACCATGTGAAAAAATTTTAAGCACCTTCTTGATTCTGCAACTGTATAAATTTCTTTTTCCCAACCTTAAAATATTTTATAGGTGTGCAAGCTTTAAGCCTCAAATTTTTTTAAATAAATATGAGACCTTCAAGTCTCAAATTTTCAAGGCATGCATGAGACCTTCAAACCTTAATTTTTTAACATTAAAGTGAAAAAAGAGATAGAGCCCTAACACTTCCGTGAACAGTTTTCTCGATAGTAAATCCTTTTTATGCTCAACTTTCAGCATCAATGATATTTCAAAAATCTTTTTTCTTAGTAGGATTTCAACTCTTGAGCATGGCACAGACCCTGAATATCTTAAACATTTTTTGTGTCAACGGGATTTCAAATCTTAAGGTGAGGCATATACCTTGAATATTTTAAAAACTTTTCCTTTTTGGGGAGGGATTTCAACTATGAGGTGAGGAATAGACCTTGAAAATTTTAGAAACTATTTTCTCAAGGGCATGAGCCAAGCCTATTTTCCTTCTCCTCACTTCATATATCGCATGTGATTTTTATCATTGATTGCTATAATCAGTCTTTTTCGGCTATTAGCTGATTTCTAGCACATTTGATCTCAATCAACAACTTTTAACCCTCTTTTATGAAAATTTGATTAATATTATATTTATTACTTGCTTAATTAGGTTCGTTGCTCAGTATGGTCACAGTGCTAATGTCATAAATAGAGGCCTTTACTTCTTATTTGAGGAGAAAGAATCCCATCTAGAGGGCACTTTATACCATTTTCTGTTCACGCTTAACCACTCCTAAAATTTTTTAATAACAAAATTCTACCTAATTGTCTTCTTAAGGATCTTTAAAGAATTCCTACAATAGGATAGCTTTCATCCTATATTGATGCCCTTGGTTAGAAGGAATCAAGAACGCACTGCGTTGCCATCGTACTTGGATCAAGGTAAGTCCTAAGGGCTATAAACAAAAAGATAATAACTTGTGTTTACTTTCATTTATTCTCTTGTATCTTCTAGTCATGTCATATTTTGATCCTCAATAACAAACTGTTTATTCTTTTAGTTCATAAATAAAAATATGTTCATTAATATAGAGGTCACGAAATTTATGGCTTTATAGTATTGTCAATATTATTATAAAAATACTCTACCAGTGACTAGCCACCAAAAGTATTTTCTTTGCTAATTGTATCATCAAAAAAAGACTAAATTCACAACAACGCTCTTAGCACAGAATTGGGAAATTTAAAGCTTTAATGCATTCATTTCTAGTAGATGTTGCTTGTAAAGTAGGCTCTCCAGTGCAGTTTTTATCATCCACTAAATTGCACCTTCGTCCCTATATCTGATCTCATGCTGCATAAACTATTGAGTCATTTTTCTTACTCTCTGTCTAGGATATTAGAAATCATTGCTTTGTAGAAAAATGTACTATTTGCCTTTCTTGAAAGCTAAATTTTAGGTCGCATGACTGCCTTTCAATGTGAAGATTTCATTTATATAAAAATAGGTGGTTCTCTACATATTCATAGGTTTGTGTATCACCTTTAAGATGTCCAGGAAAATCTAAAATTGAAACTCTAATTCATCCTACCACATGACTGCACTGAACCACCACTTGAAAAGCCATCCAATGCCCCCTCAAAAGAATGCAATTTGGGGGAGGGGAACTGTGTTTAAGTCCCAAGGAGCCATTGACCTAGACCCCTCACTATCATCCACTATCGCTTGTGCTTTCAGTATAGAATGGATAATATCGATGGGAGGATTAATCCCCTAGCTATTGGCCATTAACTTCATCTGTGGGTCTAACTATTTAGTGATTTTCATTGGAGTCAAGTCAATTTGGATTGGGGATTGTGAAGATTGTTTTCTAAGAAATTTTTCTTAAAATTAAAATGGTTTTTTATTCTTTTAAAGAACAAGTGGTTAGGACTCCACTCTATCTTTACATAACTTAAACTTCTTGTATAAGGCATTCACCAAAAGGGTTCCGGTCACTTTGAAGGCAACATCAAGGGGAGGGGGGAGAAGGCTCTGGCCATGGTGCCTTCAGAGGCTTCTCGACTTGGGGATATATAAGAATGTGAGTCTTGAAATGATCAAAGTTAAAACATGAAAATTCTAAAATTTAAAAAAATTATTGACAAGCAATTAGAGACCTGGATGAGTGCATTTTAAGACAAAGCAATCAGCTATTTTTATATTATGAGCTTATCCTTTCTCTTTCCATCCTAGTCTAGTAGAAGGCTTAGGATGAGAATATCATTTTAAGGTTTCATTAAAAATGTGGTGGTCAAGGGAGAATCCCTTAGTTTTGAACAAAAGCTAAGCAAGATTAGTACAAGTTATCAAAGCACAATGAAATTCAAGCCCAATTCAATTTACAAAATTAGCTATAAATCATCATGGGAACCACAAGGCTACCATTAACAAGCATAAACATGATGAACAAATTAGAAAATAAAACAACAAAAATAGAAAACTTATGATTGATTAATTGAAAGGATGAGAAATCTTCAAACCTTCAATAATCTCACCTCTTAACTTTCTCACCCTAACATAAACCACATAAATTAGTATAACCTAGAATTGAAGATAATCCCAAATATGGATGAAAATTAGATATAAATAGGCTTGAAAGAATGCCCAAGACATGATCTATGTCAAATGATAGGGCTTCATTGTCCTAGAATTCCAAGCGACTGTGGACGAAAAACCTTAACACGACGAAGCATGCCCCTAACACATGCAGCCCCTATCATACGTACCTCTGTTGGGCATTACCAGCCTCCCTTACTCTATTTCTCTATGACATGTAATGGGCAACTAGTATGGACATTCCGTAACATGTTCTTTAGTTGCCTACAATCCTTTGGAAATCTATAGTACTAGCCAACAACTCTATATGTCCAAATTTAAAACCTGATTTTAACCTTCTACTTAATAAACATTTATTACCTACAAAATAAGGAAAATGACTAAAATCCTATAAAGTGGAATTTATTTAGAGCGAAAGCTGGATAAATGAGGGCTTAGAAATAATGACATTTGGGCACCAAAAAATTAAAAAAAATACTCCGACACTTAACATTTGCTTGTCCTTGAGCAACACAAATTCTTCTTCTGTAGGAAATCATGGTTATGATTAGCATATGTAATAGTACCTTTGAACCCTAGGGTCCTCCTACTAGATAAGTGAGATCCCATGAGGATTTTAAAAGTCCCCATCGATGAAGATGGTTTGTGGATGGTCGGCCTTGGGCTTCCGAGACTCAACTGGCTTTTCCCCCGTGCAACAAGCCTTCTTTCGAAGGTGCCTCCAATGGATTTCTTAAAGTGGTTGTGATCCATTAAACTAACCTTAGCTAAATAAAGGAACAAGGTTAAAGTAGAGATCCAAGAGATTGAAGAAGGTCAATAAACCCATAAGAAGCCCTGATAAAGAAACCCACCAGGCTAGCACTTGATTAATTCAAACTTGTAATGATAATAACAAATAATAAAAGATCAGTTCACCATTCAATCTAATAAACCCTAAGCACCAAAGATTGAATAAAAGGGAACAAAACTCACATTCGCCATTTTTCTGGATAGATTAAAAAAGAAGTGAGTTTTGTGTGGAGAGATAATAGGCAACAAGCTTTTCATATCATGATCCAAATATGAAACTATTACAAGGAATCAAACCATAAAATAGTAGGGTGCCCTCCTATCCAAGCTTTGTAGCAACCAATAGAATTGCAAAGAAAAGAACAAATGAAATTCTAGCTAGCTGTATAATTAAAAGGGGACCACTAGATACTGTCTTTGTGGTGTCCTCTACTATACCAAGTGGATGAATTTAAGGGATATGTTTCTGCAGGAAGCTTCTATAAGTGTCTACTAACCTTTGACAAAGCTTCACCCCTAAATGGTATATTCATTGGCCTAATTAAGCTCTTAATTAAAACTGTGCATTTCAAGAGCTACACCGATCCTTCTTCAGTTAAAGCTCCATATCTTACTCAATATTTGGTCCCCACTCATCTCCATAGTTATCTTCAAAGTGTGGTAGAAATTTGGTATCCCTTTCCAAAACAACGATTCTTAGGATACCATGAAGCTCATAATTTCCTCGAAGAAAAGGTCCGTAATGTAAGTAGCACCTTCACACTTGTGATAAGCAACAAGGTGTGCCATGTTGGAGAACCGATCCACTACACAATGATAGCATCCTTTCCCCTAAGATTTCTTAGGGGCAAGGGGACACAATTAAGTTTATGCTAATATTATCCCAAGGGCTTGTAGGAACCGCTAGAGGAGTATAAAGGCCTTGACTAAAGTGGCTTTAGCCATGTGGCAAATTATACCTTGCGATCACCTTATGGACATCCCCACCCATCTTGGGCCAGTAAAAGTGCACCTTAAGTATTTCAAGGGTCTTATTGATACTAAAGTGATTGGCTAAGGCTCCTCCATGAACCTCCTTGATAATTAAGTCCCTTAGGGGACTCTTAAGGATGCAAAGTTTATTACTCTTGAAGAGGAAATCACCTTGTAATGTGAAAGAGCTAAAGGTAGAGGGATTCTCCATGACTTTTTTGAAATCTTCATCTTTCATGTATAAAGTCTTAACGCAATGGAACCCCAGGACCTTTGCTTGAAGGACCAATAGTAGAGCACACCTCTTTGACAATGCATTAGTTATAACATTCTCTTTCCCACTCTTATGTCAGCAAGAGAAGGTGAACCATTGAAGAAATTCAACTCACGTTGCATGTCATGTGTTCAATTTGTGTTGACCATTGATGAAGGACAATGTCTTGTGACCCAAATGAAGCACAAATGCCTTGGACATAGGATAATGAATCCAACATTCTAAATCCCTAACAATAATATCGAAGTCCTTGTCATAAGTGGAGTAGTTTAGTCATGAACCCTTCAATTGTTCACTAAAATGGGTTGGGTTGAGTAAAAAGCATACCAATTCCAACCCCACTAGCATCACACTTAAGTTCAAAAAGGTGCTCAAAGTTAGAAAGAGCCAATATAAGAGATGAATATAGCTTATCTTTGATTTCTTCAAAGGCCCTTTATGCAGCCTTTGTCCACTCAAAACTTCCTTTCTTCATGCACTCAGCTGAGGGAGCCGTGATGAAGCTAAAGTCTTTGATGAACCAGTAGTAGAAGGAGGTTAATCCATGAAAACTTTGAACTTCTAGGATGGTGGTTGGGATGGGCCAACTCTTTATAGCATCAACCTTGAACTCATCAACTTGAATTTCCTCTTCGAACTTAACAAACCCAAGAAAAATAACTTGGGGTGTGAATACTTGCACTTCTTATGCTTTGCATATAATATTTGTTGCTCTAGGATTTGAAACACTTGAGAGGTGTTCCATATGAGATGCCTCATCATAAATATACACCAAGATATCATCAAAATATCCTACCCCATACTTCCTAATAAAAGGTCTTAGAACCTTATTCATAAGCCTTATAAAAGTGCTAGGAGCATTAGATCTACCAAACAATATGACAAGCAACTCATGCAACCTATGTTTGGTCTTAAAATTAGTCTTCTATTCATGTCCTTCTTTTATCCTAATTTGGTGGTAACCACTCCTAAGGTCAATCTTAGAAAAGACCGTAGACCCATATAACTCATCAAGCATATCATCCAATTGAGGAATGGAAAATCTATACTTTATGGTAATGTTATTTTTGGCCTTAGAATCAACATGCATATGCCAAGTCCTATCTTTTTAAGTATGAAAAGGGCGAGAACTGAACATGGACTCAAGATTTTCCTAATGTACCCTCAATCAAGTGATTCTTGGACTTATCTTTAAAGCTTAATTGATTCATTAGGATTGCACCTACAAGCTGACTTATTTAACAAAAGAGCCCCAAGTGGGAGTTCAATTGGGTGCTCAATTCCTCTTAAAAAAGGGAGCCCTAGGGGTAACTCATTAGGGAATACATCTGTAAACCACTTAAGAGTGATTAGGCTAGAGAATGTATGGGTTTTACTTCCTCACTTGGGTTTAATTCCATCATAAGTAAGGCAAATAGAGGCTTATTGCCACTAATGTCTCTGCTTGTGTTTTGCTCATGTAAAGGGTTTTCTAACTTCCCTTCCTAGGATTAATTTTGGGGGGGTTATGTGGGGGTAATCTAGCTAAAGTGAGACTATGACCCTTGTATTTGAGTACATATATATCTACATGCTCATCATGTATTAGATGATTATCATGCAACCAAGATTAACTTCCTCCATCAATAATGAGCTCACACACCTTGCCTCCAATTGTACATCGAGTACTAAGATTTATGCACATTGGTTTAGTTCGACGTAAACCTCTTTGACATGGAGTGCTCTTTGACTTACCAATAATTCACCAAAATCTCGAGTGACCAAAGTATGTTCCTTATTTTCAAACTCCTTATCACTACGTTCTTTTTCAATAGCTTGGAGTTCCTTTACTTATTTAATATTGAGAGTTCTCTGGTTGGGGCAATATCCATGGCATTTGAAGTACTTCTTTCACTCCAATCTCCTTGGTGGTTCACTAACAATCCCTTTACTTTTGTCAAGGAACTTGATGGATGAAAAGGTAGTGTGCAATCTGTTATGGGAGGAGAAACCATTGGTGGTGCTTTAGGGGTAAGTAGAGAAAGGGGTTTGAAAGGGTTTTCTACCCTTAATTTACTTCTGAACTTTGATGGCAAGGCTACACACATCATCAAAGGATAAATACGATTGTAATCTAGCTTGTTGAAAATCCCAGGAGATAGTCCTTTAATGAACCCATGAATTTTGAGCTTGGCCTCTTCATTCAAATCAACCCTCATTTGGAGTTGTTCAGACTCACTAATATACTTTTCCACTTTAAGATTCTCTTTTATAAGAGAGGTAATGTTGAAGTATAGCTCTTACTTATAGAAGAATGGTTGAAACCTCTTGTTCATGCCCTTCTTGAGGTTGGACCATGTCTTCGTCTTGCACTTAGCTTCCCATGCTTTCTTCTTCTTCAAGTGCTCATAGCAAAGGAAGTCATACCCTTTCCTCTTTAGGATAGCCAATTTGAAGGACTTTTTTTCATTATACTCCTTTAGTTTGAAGATCCTTTCAATTAGTTGCACCCAATTAAGATAGTTCATTAGGTTAAGATTGCCATCAAATTCAAGCGCCTCAATTTTAAGATCCCTACGGCTATCCCTTGGATTCCTCCTTCTTCTAGCACCTCTATCCTTATCATCATAATCTTTGATGAGGAGATGAGTAGGAAATGTCAATGGGGCTAACATTGAGCTCCTGCTTGTGTTAGTTTTGCCGCCCTGTGGGAACAAACCCTTACGTTGCCTTGTGAGCCTTCTCACTTGCTCTTGGAGCTCAAGGATGGCTTTGTCTCTCCTTAATTCATGGGTTTGTTCAAGTGGAATGCCCCTCAAATGACAAGGATCTCCTTCATTGGCCATGGTCATGCTACAAATGGAGGTATAGAACGAAATAGGGGGAGATATTTCTAAGTGAAGCTTCTAAAAGTGTCTAATAACTTCCTATCAGAGATGAACCCCTAAATCATCCATTTACTCGCCCAAGCACGCTCTTAACTAAAACTGTGCATTTTTGGACTGCACTAACCCTTCTTCCGTCGAAGCTCTATATCTCACTCAATAATCGAAATCTGAAAGTGATTGATGTGGATTTTATGTTTAGTTTAAAAAACTCTTTTTACTTATAAGTGCACAAGGTTAATTGTAGATTAGTGAGTATAGGATATTGATCTCATGATAAATAATAGTGATTTTAAATTTTAACTTTTCCAATTACAAAAAATTAGTTAATTGAGGAGTTTAATTATCAATATGAATTAAGAGAACAAAAGAAAAACAAATGTATCAAGTACAAAGAAATCAGATTATGAAGTGATCAAAGACTTTGGATTTCACTGTTGATGCAAGATTTGAGTTACTAATTCACATGGGATCCAATTTGTTTCTTATTCAACCTAAGCTACAAGCATTAGGTCATAAATTAAAAAGATGATTATAATTATCAAATGAGATTATTTATCTGGTGGTTTAACATAAATCATTCTTTTTAGACATAACTTATCTAATTTCAAGCATAAATTGTTCAATTTTAACAACAATAATTTTAAGCCTAATTGCACAATATCATATTACTTTACAAGGTCTAATATTCTTTTGAGATAGCAAATTAATCTATTGTAATCAACATGAATGAAAAATAGTATTAGGATGCATAAATAGGTTAGGATCAAATATAAACTCAAAATTATGCAATTAAAGAGACAAAAATAACCCCAAAAGAAATTAGAAAAACAATGTTATTATCAAGGATCCATCTTAGTCCTAAAAGAGTATTTTAGCCGGCCATAATTAGCAAAAACACCATTAAAGTTGGTACATTTAACTTCCTATACCCAAACTTTAGTACTTCATTATACAAAATGATATAGTTAAGTACAATCTCTCAAATGTGACTCACAAATAAGATGTCAAGAACAGAAGAGAAATATAGCTAACAAAGCTTATTTTCCTTCTAAATTCCCCAACCCAAATGATTTTACCTTACAAAAGACTCTCTATAAATTGAAAGACGGAAGATAGGAGGGTGAAGAATGCTTGAACGCTTGGATGAGCGAGTGAGTGGATGGAACCAACCTTGACGCCTTTTTATCATGAAAATTCCACCTCTAATGGTGCCAAAAAAAAATAAAAAATTAATTTCAATTAATTATTGGCTATTTAGGTCACGGCACACCTACCCAAGTGAGGAGGGGAAGAGGTAAAGTGGTTGGGAGGCTGATAAATGCAAGTGCCGAGATGCGAAATCAGGCCCAAATGAGCTGGACCTTGGTTATTTTTCTTTTTTTCTTTTTTCTTCCTTCTTGTTGGTCCGGGCTTGAACATGAGCTTCTCCGAGTTGGGTCAAGTCAAGCAAGATAGATCATCTTCATTTCCAAATTCATTTCTTCTTATGTTCACCAAAAAATCATATACAAATATGCATTATCCTCTCATAAAATACATCTCAAAAATTAAAAAAGAGGCAACATAAGTAGTCAATTTACACATAAATCATGAATTATCAACTCTCTCACACCAAAAATTTGGTAGTCCTCAAGCAAAGGAAGTTTATATATTCAAACCCATTAACTAAAACAAGATTTAGGGAAGAAACTATAATGATCCCACCATGTATGTCCACTCTAAATCATGCAGTTCAATTCACTACCAGCACACAACTCATCATTAAACATTTCTAATTTCAACTAATTCAATAAGCTAGTATTCAAGCAAATTAAGCACATAATAAAACCATATAGCAAACCGTAAGTGTAAAATTTCACCCCATATAACAAAAATCACAAGAGCATCTTAAAATTAAGTCCCTAATGCCAGTCAATTTATTTGTCTTTTTCTTTTTGATTTTTTTTTATTTTGAACTTTTTCAAGAGCTACTTAATTCCATGCGCTCTCTTGAGTGGATAAGCATATGAATAAAGGTAACACTCAGTGAGCACTTAGCACATATTCAGGCAATTAAAGATATGGATAGAGATTGAACCAGAACATTGGTACTAAAATCAGAACTTAATTATTGCAATTTATTTTATTTATTAATTGAAAAGTCAATGGGGAACTCAATACTTATTGAATACTCATCATGACATTGAAAATGAGGTTATGTCTCAAACTTAAAATTGGTTACATAGTAACACTAGCACAATAAAAATTTTGGACTTTAATGAGTCAAAGCTAGAACTAATATCTTGTGGACATGGGTCACATGAATCAAATTCACATAATAAGAGTAGAATGTGCATAATCAGAACACTCAAGCTCGTCTAAAAATTTTGAGAATAAAGAGAAGAAATAAAATTGTTAGATTAGCAGGGAATAGGGGAGAAAAATACTAAACAAATAAGAAAGAATAAAAGGAAAAGGAAATTCAAAAATTAGTATTTGTTCCCCGGTAACGACGCTAAAAACTTGATGTGAATTTTATGTTTAATTTTAAAAAACTTTTTTACTTGTAAGTGCACAAGTTAATTGTACACTAGCGTGTAGGGTGTCGATCAAACTAGGAACAATAGTGGTTTTAAATTTCATCTTTTCTAATTACAAAGAATAAGCCAATTGAGGGTTTTAATTATTAATATGAATGAAAGAGTAAATGAAAAGCAAATGTGTCAAGTAGTGAGAAATCATATTAGAGAGTGATCCAATGGTTTAGCATGAATCATTCTTTTTAGATATTACTCATCTAATTTCTAGTATGAAGCGTTGAATTTTAACAATTATAATTTTGAATGCAATTACATAACATCATATTAGCCTACAAGGTATGATATTAGCTTGAGATAGCAAACACACTATTGTAATCGATGTGAATAAACAATAGTATTAAGATGCATAAATAGTTTAAGAACAAGCATAAACTAAAATTTTGTACTTAAAGAGACAAATATAACCCCAAAAAAAATTAGCAAAACAATATTATTATCAAGAATCCACCCTAATCCTAGGAAAGTATTTTAGCCGGCTATAGTTAGCAAAAACACCATTGAAGTTGGCATATTTTACTTCCTATGCACATATTGTAGTACTCAATTACACAAAATGATATAATTGTGCACATCCTCTCCAATTTGACTCATAAATCAGATAAGCTGAGAAAAGAAAAATAGCTAACAAAGCATATTTTCCTTCTAAACCCCTCAACCCAAATGATTTGTCTTACAAAAGACTCTCTAAAAATTAAAAGACAGAAGATAGGAGAGTGAAAAATGCTTGCATGAGTGAGTAATTGAATGGTTCCAAACTTGACCCCTTTTTATACTAAAAATTCCACCTCTCTTGGTGCCCAAAAAATAATGCAAAATTAATTTCAATTAACTCTTGGCCATTGTATTGCATTAGAAAAGGCTAGTCTTAAGTGTAAAATTAATATTGATTTGCTCACGAGAGGAAATTTCAATAGCTAGGTCATGTGTGGATGGTAGGAGTGATGGGTTGTGGCCTGCTGAGGGCTTCACTAGGCAAGGCAAGAAAAAATAAGGAGTTGAATGAGCGGCGATCACTAGGATCACGTGTTTAGGCCTTGGTGCTCAAATCCAGGCCCACGCGGGCTATGAAGAGTGAGAGAAAAGGTTAGGGGGCTAACTTAGGTTGCACACATCGCCCTAAGCAAGGAGAGAAAGAAAGGTATAAAGGGATGGGAGGATGCTTGATGCAAGTGCTGGGACGCGAAATTAGGCCTAAATGAACTGTACCTTGGTTATTTCCCTTTTTTTTCTTTTTTCTTCCTTGTTGTCGACTTGGGTCGAACATGAGCTTCTTAGAGTTGGGTCAAGTTGAGTAAGATTGATTAGCTCCATGTGCAGATTCATTTCTTTTTATTTTCACCTGAAAATCATATAAATTACGCATTACTCTCTCATAAAATATATCTTAAAGACTGAAAAAAAGTTAAAGTAAGGAGTAAATTTACATGTAAATTATGAATTATCAACTCCCTCGCACCAAAACATTGCCAGTCCTCAAGTAAAGAATGTCTATATTCATTCAACCCATTAACTAAAACAAGATTTAGTGAAGAAAATACAATCATCCGACCATGTGTGCCCACTCTACCTCACACAGTTCAATTTACTACCAACTCACAACTCATCATTAAACATTTCTAATTTCAACTAAGTCAATAAGCCAATAGTTAAGCAAATTAAGTAGATAATGAAATCATGTAGCAAACTGTAAGTGTAAAATTTCACCCCACATAATACAAATCACAAGGTATCTTAAAATTAAGTCCCCAATACCAAATCAAGTTATTTGTCTTTTTCCTTTTGATTTTTTTAATTTTGAATTTTTTCGAAAGTTACTTGATTCCATGTGCTCCTTTGAGAGGATAAACATATGAATAAATGTAACATTCAAAGAAGCACTTAGTACAAATTCAGGTAATTAAAGATATGGGTAGAGATAGAAATTGAATATTGGTACCGAAATCAGAACTTAATTATTTCAATTTATTTCATCTATTAATTGAAAAGTCAATGGGAAACCTAATACTTATTGAATACTTATCATGACATTGAAAATAAGGCTACATCTTAAACTCAAAATTGGTTACATAATAACACGGGCATAGCAAAAATATTGGCCTTCAATCAGTCAAAGCTAGAAGTAACCTAGTATGGGCATGAGTCACATGAACCAAATCCACATACTAAGTGTAGAACATGCATAATCAGGACACTCAATCTCTTACCAAGATCAAATTGTTGAGTATAAAGAAAACAAATAAAATTGTTAGATAGCAAGGAATAGGGAAAAAAAATAAACAAATAAAAAGAACAAAAGGAAAAGAAAATTTAAAAATCACTATTCGTTCCCCGATAACGACGCCAAAATCGTGATGTGGATTTTATGTTTATTTTTAAAAAGCCTTTTTGCTTGCAAGTGCACAAGATTAATTGTAGATTAGCGAGTCTAGAGTTTTGATCCCATGAGGAAGAACTGTGATTTTAAATTTCAAATTTCCAATTATAAAGAATAAGTCAATTGAGGAGTTTAATTATCAACATGAATTAAAAGAACAAAAAAAAGTGAATTTGTCAAGTAGGGAGAAATCATATTAGAGAGCAATCTAGGACATTGAATTTCACCGTTGATTCAAACTTTGAATTACTAATTCAATTGGGGGTTCGATTTAGCATTAGGTCATTAGTTAAAACGATGATTATAATTATCACATGAGATTACTTATATAGTGGTTTTGCATGAATTATTCTTTTTAGACATAACTTATCTAATTCTAGTATAAATTATTCAATTTTAGCAATTATAAATTTTAAGCCCAATTGCATAACATCATAGTAGCCAACAAGGTCTGATATTCATTTGAGGTAACAAACACACTATTGTAATCAACATGAACAAACAATAGAATTAAGATGCATAAATAGGTTAAGAAGAAGTATAAACTTAAAATTCTGCAATTGAAGAGACAAAAATAACTCCAAAAGAAGCAATATTGTTATCAAGCATCCATTCTAGCCAGCCATAGTTAGCAAAAACACCAATAAAGTTGGTATATTTTACTTCCCATGCCTAAACTTTAGTACTCAATTATACAAAATGATACAATTAACCACAATCTTTCAAATTTGACTTACAAATGAGAGGAAAAGAGGAGGAAAAAAATAGATAACAAAGCTTATTTTCCTTTTGAACCCTCAACACAAATGATTTTTCCTTGTAAACGTCTCTCTAAAAATTGAAAGATGGAAGATGGGAGAGTAAAGAATACTTGGATGCTTGGATGAGTGAGTGGGTGAAAGGATCCAATCTTGACCACTTTTATAGTTAAAATTCCATTGCTCTTGGTACCCAAAAAGCAATGAGAAATGTTCAATCAATCCTTGGCTATTATATTGCAAGAGAAAAGGCTAGTCTTAAGAACAAAATTAATCTTGATTAACTATGGTTGACTGGGTCTTGCTCACAAGATAAAAATTTAGCTGCTTGGTCATGTGCTGATGCTACCAGTGATGTGCTATAGGCTACTAAGGGCTTGACTGGGTCGAGCGAGAAAAAATTAGGAGAGAAGGAGAGACGATCACTAGGATGACCCAGTTGGGCCTCGGCGCTCAAAGACAGGCCCACGCAAGCTATGAAGGAGTGACAGAATAGGTTGGGGGGGACTCAAGTTGCGGCACACTGGCCCAAGAGGGGAGAGAAAAAGAGGGAGAGGGGGCTGCGGGGCTGCTCGACGCAATTGCTGAGCTGCAAAATCAGGCCTAAAAGAGCTGGACCATGGTTAATTTCTTTTTTTTTTCCTTTCTTTTTCCTTGTTGCTAGGTTGGGCTCAAACATGAGCTGCTTGGAGTTGGGTCAAGTCCAATAAGATTGGTCAACTTCATGCCCAAATTCATCTCTTTTTATTTTCCCCTGAAAATTGTATAAACCATGCATTATTCTCTCATAAAATATATCTCAAAGGCTAAAAAACAAGTAAAATAAGGGCTAAATTTACACATAAATTATGAATTATCAAGCCCCCACATCAAAACTTTGCAAGTTTGCGAGCACAGAATGCAATATATTCAGTCAACCCATTAACGAAACCAAGATTTAGACAAGAAACTACAATGATCCAACCTTGCATGTCCACTCTAAATCCAACAGTTATTCATTACCAACCCACAACTGATCATTAAACATTTTTAATTTTGACCAAGTCAATAAGCCAATATTCAAACAAATTAAGCACATAATGAAATCATGTAGCAAATCGTAAGTACAAAATTTCACCGCACATAACAAAAATCACAAAAGCATCTTAAAATTAAGTCCTCAGTGCCAAATCAATTTATTTGGCTTTTTCTTTTTGAATTTTTTTTGATTTTGAACTTTTTCAAAAATTACTTGATTCCATGCGCTCTCTTGAGTAGATAAAGATATGAATAAAAATAACACTCAAAGAAGCATTTAGCATATATTCAAGCAATTAAAGATATGGATAGACATAAAACCTGAGCATTTGTACCGAAATAAGAAGTTAGTTATTTCAATTTATTTTATTTATTAATTGACAAGTCAATAAGGAAATCTATACTTATTGAATACTCATCATGACATTGAAAATGGGGTTACATCTCAAACTCAAAATTGGTTACATAGTGACACTGGCACAGTAAAAAGTTTGGCCTTCAAATAGTCAGAGATAGAACTAACTCCTATGGGCATAGGTCACATGAATCATATCCATATAATAAGAGTAGGACACCCATAATCAAAACACTCAATCTCTTCCCAAAATCACAGTGTTGAGAATAAAGAAAGGAAATAAAATAGTTAGATTAGCAGGGAATAAGTCAATTGAGGAAATCCGAAAATCACTATTCATTCCTCGGCAACAGTGCCAAAAGCTTGATGTAGATTTTATGTTTAGTTTTAAAAACCCTTTTTGGTTAATTATAGACTAGTGAGTATAGGGTGTCGATCCCATGAGAAATAATAGTGATTTTAAATTTCAAGTTTTCCAATTATAAAGAATAAGTCAATTGAGGAGTTAATTATCAATATGGATCAAAAGAAAAAAAGAAAAGCAAATGTGTCAAGTTGACAGAAATCAGATTAAAGAGTGATCTAGGACTTTGGATTTCACCATTGATTCAAATTTTGAATTGCTAATTCAAATGGGGACTCAATTTGTCACATGTTCAACCTAAGCTACAAGCATTAGGTCATAAAGTAAAAAGATTATTATGATTATTAAATGAGATTACTTATTCAGTGGTTCAGCATGAATAATTCTTTTTAGGCATAACTCATCTAATTTCTAAAATAAATTATTCAATTTTAACAATTACAATTGTAAGCCTAATTTCATTGTAGCATATTAGCATACAAGGTTTGAAATTCATTTGAGATAGCAAACACACTATCGTAATCAATATGAATAAACAATAGTATTAAGATGCATAAATAGCTTAAGAACAATGTATAAACTTAAAATTCTGCAATTAAAGAGACAAAAATAACCCCAAAATAGATTAGCAAAGCGATATTATTATCAAGGATCCGTCGTAATCCTAGAAGAGTATTTTAGCTGGTTATAGTTAGGAAAAATACCATTGACGTTGGTGTATTTTATATCCTATGCCCAAACTTTAGTGCTCAATTGCATAAAATGATATAATTAAGCACAACCGCTTAAATTTATCGCACAAATGAGATAAGATGATAAGAGAAAAATAGCTAACAAAGCTTATTTTCCTTCTAAACCCCTCAACCTAAATGATTTTGTCTTGCAAAAGACTCTCTAAAAATTGAAAGATGCAAGATGAGAGACTGAAGAATGCTTGGATGCTTGGATGAATGAGTGAGTGAATAGATCCAACCTTGACCCCTTGTTACAGTAAGAATTCCACCTCTCTTGGTGCCAAAAAAATAACGACAAATTAATTTTAATGAATTCATGGCTATTATATTGCATGAGAAAAGCCCTGTCTTAAGCATAAAATTAATCTTGATTAACTATGGTTGACTAGATCTCACTCACAAGAGGAAAATTCAGCTACTGGTCATATACTAATGCTGAGAGTGAAGAGCTGTAAGCTACTGAGGGCTTGACTGGGCCAGGTGAGAAAAAATAAGGAGAAAAGGAGTGACGATCGCTAGGATCACCTGAATGGGCCTCGGTTCTGAAAGACAGGCCTAGTGGACTGTGAATGAGTGAGAAAAGAGGTTGGGGGTTGCCATGGGTTGTAGCACACTAGCCAAGTGATGAGAGAAAGTGGGGAAGAAGGAGAAGGGAGGTTGCTGGATACAAGTGCTAAGCTGCAAAAGTAGGCCCAAACGAGCTAGACCTCAGCTATTTTCCTTTTTTTCTTTTTTTCCCTTGTTGTTGGGCTGGGCTCGAATATAAGCAACTTGGAGTTGGGTCAACTCGAGCAAGATTGATCGGCATCGTACCGAAATTCATTTCTGTTTATTTTTCCTTGAAAATTGTACAAAATATGCATTATTCTCTTATAAAATATATCTCAAAGACTAAAAAACAGGTAAAATGAGGTGTAAATTTACACATTGAATTATCAACTCTCCCACACCAAAACTTTGCTAGTCCTCGAGCAAAGAATATATATCTTCGTTCAACCCATTAACAAAAACAAAATTTAGGTGAGAAACTATAATGATCCAACCATGCAGTTCAATTCACTACCAACCCACAACTTATCATTAAGCATTTCTAATTTCAACTAAGTCAATAAGTCAATATTCAAGCAAATTATGTGCATAATGAAACTTTGTAGCAAACCATAAGTATAAAATTTCACTCCACACAACAAAAATTAGAAGAGCATCTTAAATTAAGTCCCCAATGTCAAATCATGTAATAGTCCGATCTTAAATCATGTTTATTCATTTCATTAATCCATGTGATCAATTTCATCACATTTAAATCATTGTTTTCTTTATTATTTCAATTGGGAGAATTTAAATGGCCCTCACCTTGCAATTCGGTTTTTTGTTCTTGTCAAATTTTGGAGATCGATATTAGGCCTTGATATTTATGAATTAAGTGATTTAATTATTTTTCATGACACCACAAACATTTAACCTCGAGCGTTGGAAAAAAAAAAATTTTTAAGCGCACTCGATTTGAGCTTTTGAACCCGAGCCCATTTAAGGCCAATTTCGGTCCACTAAGACTTGACCCTATTTGTTTAGCTACTTACCCTTAGTTAGGCCTTAATTATACTTAGTAAAAATTAGATTTTGAGGATTAATTTTCAGCCAAGTATTTATTTTGCTTAAGCTTTTGTTTTGCACCAAGTAAATTCAAGACATTTTCTCTCTCTTCTTCTCTCCTCCTTCTCTCTACCTCACGGCTCAACCAGAATAGCAGTGGCTAGCCCCTTCTGTGGTGTTTTCCGGCCACTTTCCGGCCAACCTCTGGCAAGGATTGCAACCCCCAACCACCTCCCTCCACCGGCTATCATCTTCCACCCTCAAAATCACCAAATATCATCTCCTTCTCCACTTGTTTCAAGCTCAAAGTAAGTGGCTTCAATCTTGTTCTTTGGATTTTTGGTTTTGCTTCTTGTTTTGGTTGTTTTAATAGTGGATCATGTTGTTTTCATTGAATTAAGAATTATTTTGGTGATGGATCATGGTGGAGTTGAAGTTGGATGATGCTAGGGTTAGGGTTACTTCTTAATCGTGCAAGCTTCATGTTTAAGTGTTGGATATTGATTGTTTTATCCTTGATTTTGATCATCTTTTAATCTATTGAAGTTTATTATGATGTTTATGGTGGTTTGAAATGATAGGAGTGAGTTCAAGTTGACCTTAAGTTAGGGTTTTATCCAAGAATGTATGGTTTGGACCAAACTAGTATTAAAGTTGAAGTATGTGTATATGTGACTAGAAAATGAGCTTTATTGGATATGAATATGAAGTGAAATTGAGTGTGGTGTTTTTGTATGATGTTGGGATGCATCAAAGTATGTTTAAATGCTTTTAAGGAATGGTTTAAGTTGAAGATTTGTGTGAAAAGTGAGGGAACAAACTCAAACAGTGAGGCTGGAATTTTCAGAAAAACAGAACAAAATTTCAGATGAAACTGGTAATGATTGGCTCAGTCCAAAATTATGATTTTTGGTGGGTAGATAGGTCAGTGTATCAGCTTTAAAATGACTCTTGAATCGCATTAATCCGAGGTCTGTGGAAAAAGTTAAGGTCATTTTACTGAATCTGTGCAGGATGAACTCAAAAACTAACATGTTGGTGTTCTAGCCCCATTTTAGGAACCCTATCGTGGGAATCATGTTATGTGTCCTTAATGAGCATTTTAGAGGACTTCCTAACTTTTCATATTGGGATCTTAGGTCTCATTTTGAGGTCAGGAGTATAAGTTGTGAATTATTCTTTCCGTATCCTCTTTTATAAGCCCTTTTGCTCTCAACTTGCTACCGTGCCTTAAATCACATTTTTATAGTTTATATAATTTCTTCATGTTAGTTTAATCAATTAACTGGTTTGTAAAGATTCTTCATAAGCCAGTTTTAGTTAAAGGCATCATTGATAAGAACAAGCTCATTTCTGACCTCATGTACCTATAAGGATCTTTTGAACAGAATCAAGGCCTAAGCTTTCATTCTCTCCACTTTTGTGCATCTTATTATTCCGTGAACTGCCTTTAAAACTTCCAGGTACGTTCATTGCCTGTATCTTTAGAAATCAGCACGTATTTATCAAAATTGTAATATTTT
This sequence comes from Carnegiea gigantea, assembly GCA_029747015.1. Taxonomy (NCBI): domain Eukaryota; kingdom Viridiplantae; phylum Streptophyta; class Magnoliopsida; order Caryophyllales; family Cactaceae; genus Carnegiea; species Carnegiea gigantea. The sequence goes on from JAKOGI010001402.1 coordinate 156,680, forward strand.
GGTAAGTACATCAATGAATCAATTTAATCAGTGCTTTATTATGTAATTAGTGACCCCATCAGTTATCAGTTACAGGGCATTACCCTCCAGTTACCCGCGCAGCTTCAGGCCAGGTCCCCTGGTCATCTTGGCAAGTGTACACCTATTCATAAATCGTAATAGTTACTCATGGGTGCACCAACAGATAATAATTGGTAATTCAGTTTTATATGCATCTCATTCCCTGTTTTAAAATTTAAATGAATTGCAAAGCAGACCTAAATAAATTTTTAGTGAATCTTTAACATTACAGGAATGCATGTACTGAGTTTTGACTCACAGTTCGAAATGTTTTCATGTTTTGTTTTAGGAAAGTATTCAGTGAACCGCCCTTAGGCGGGCAGGAGGGCTGAAGGTGATAAGTGAGCCAGGACTGTCCATGTGACTGGCGGTGTATGAGTGCTGAGATGCTACCATATCATATTTTGTTGTATTTTGATGTTGAAACTGCATATTTGAATTGAATTATGTATTTTTGTGTAATCCTTGAAGATGATTGGGATGTTAGAACCGTTTCTGTGTATAACTGAATGGTTTGAATGGTTGTGATGGTGTGAATGCCCTTTTGAGTGTAAACTTTGGTTTTATGGCTAAGTTTGCATATATGTAAGGGAATCCTTGTCCTTTTTGGACGGCAGTAATGCCCCGTTCATTGGATTATTATCTCTAATTGGTGAACTTAAGCAAGTGAATGCAAGTAATGAATCATGTATTTTTTGGGGCGTTACAAATCAATTTATTTTAATTTTTCTTTTTTATTTTTTTTTATTTTGAACATTTTCAAAAGTTACCTGATCTCATGAGCTGTCTTGAGTGGATAAACATATGAAAAAAGGTAACACTCAGAGAAGCACTTAGTACATATTTAGACAAATAAAGATATGGATAGAGATTGAACCTGAACATTAGTACCGAAATCAGAACTTAATTATATCAATTTATTTTTTTTATTTATTGAAAACTCAACGGGGAACTCAATAGTTATTGAATAGTCATCATGACATTGAAAATGGGGTTAAGTCTCAAACTCAAAATTGGTTACATAGTGACACTCGCACACTAGAAATTTTAGCCTATAATCAATCAAAGCTAGAACTAATGGGAATAGGTCACATACCAAAATTAAATTATTGAGAATAAAGAAAAGAATAAAAATTGTTAGATTACCAGGGAATAGGGGAGGGAAATATTAAACAAATAAAAAAGAATAAAAGGAAAAGGGAATTCAAAAATCACTATTCGTTCCACACCAATGGTGCCAACAACTTGATGTGAATTTTATGTTAGTTTTAAAGCCCTTTCTACTTGCATGTGCACAAGGTTAATTGTAGACTAGCGAGTATAGGGTGTTGGTCCTATGAGGATCAATAGCTACTTTAAATTTCCACTTTTCCAATTATAAGGAATAAGTTAATCAAGGTGTTTTATTATCAATATGAATTAAAAGAACAAAAGAAAAGCAAATGTGTCAAGTGGAGAGAAATCAGATTGGAGAGTGATCTAGGACTTTGGATTTCACCATTGATTCAAAATTTGAATTATTAATTCAAATCGGAGTTCAATTTGTCTCCTCTTCAGCCTAAGCTATAAGCATTAGGTCATAAATTGAAAAGATGATTATAATTATCAAATGATATTACTTATCTAGTGGTTTTCCTTGAATCATTCTTTTTAGACATAATTCTTTTAATTTTTGGTATGAATTATCAATTTTAACAATTATAATTTTAAACCCAATTTCACAACGTCATATTAGCCTACAATGTTTGATATTCCCTTGAGATAGCAAACGTTATTGTAATCAATATGAATAACAACAGTATTAAGATGCATAAATAGGTTAAGAACAAGTATAAACTTAAAATTATGCAATTATAGAGATAAAAATAACCCCAAAAGAAATTAGCAAAGCAATATCACTATCAATGATCCTTCCTAGTCCTAGAAGAGTATTTTAGTCGGCCATAGTTAGCAAAAACACATTGAAGTTGGTGTATTTCACTTCCTATGCCCAAACTTTAGTAATCAACTGTATAAAATGATGTAATTAAGCACAACCTCTCAAATTTGACTCACAAATAAGATGAGATGGGAAGAGAAAAATAGCTAATAAAGCTTATTTTCCTTTTAAACTCCTCAACCCAAATGATTTTGTCTTGCAAAAGATTCTCTAAAAATTGAAAGATGGAATGGATGAGCGAGTGACTGAATGGATCCAACCTTGATCTCTTTTTATAGTAAAAACTCCACCTCTCTTAGCGCCAAAAAAATAATGAAAATTAATTTTAATTAATTCTTGGCTATTATATTATAGGAGAAAAGACCCTTCTTAGCCACAAAATTAATCTTGATTAACTATGGTTGACTAGGTCTTGCTTCCAAGGGGAAGATTCAGCTGCTGGGCTATATGCTGATACTAGGAGTGATGGGCTGCGAGCTGCTAAGGGCTTGATTGGACCTGGCGAGTAAAAACAAGGAGAGAAGGAGTGACGATCACTAGGATCACCCGATTAGGCATCAGTTCTCAAAGACAGGCCCATGTGGGCTGTGAAGGAGTAAGAGAAGAGTTGGGGGGCTGACTTAGGTCACGGCACACCGGCCAAGCGGGGAGAGAAAGAAGGGGAGAAGGGGCTAGGAGGTTACAGGATGCAAATGCTAGGCCGTGAAATCAAGCCCAAACAAGTTGGACCTTGGCTATTTTCCTTTTTTTCCTTGTTGCTAGGCTAGGCTCGAACATGAGCTGCTTGGAGTTGGGTCAAGTCCAGTAAGATTGATTAGCATCATGCCTAAACCCAATTCTTTTCATTTTCACCTAAAAATTGTATAAAATATGCATTATTCTCTCATAAAATATATGTCGGAGACTAAAAAAGAGGTAAAATAAGGAGTAAATCTACACATAAATTACGAATTATCAACTCTACCATACCAGAACTTAGCTATTCCTCAAGTAAAGAATGCATATATTCATTAAACCCATTAACTAAAATAAGATTTGGGCAAGAAACTGCAATGATCCAATCATGCATGTCCACTCTAAATCACACTGTTCAATTCGCTACCAACCCACAGCTCATCATTAAACATTTCTAATTTCAACTGAGTCAATAAGCAATATTCAAGCAAATTAAGCACATAATGAAACCATGTAGCAAACCGTAAGTACAAAATTTCACTCCACATAACAAAAATCACAAGACCATCTTAAAATTATATCCCCAAAGCCAACTCCATTTATTTTTCTTTTTCTCTTTATTTTTTATTAACTTTTTCAAAAGTTACTTGATTCCATGCGCTCTCTTGAGTGGAGAAACATATGAATAAAAGTAGCACTCAAAGAAGTACTTAGTACATATGCAGGTAATTAAAGATATGGATAGAGATTGAATCAGCACATTAATATGGAAATGAGAACTTAATTGTTTCAATTTATTTTATTTATTAATTGAAAAGTCAATGGAGAACTCAAAACTTATTGAACAGTCATCATGACATTGAAAATGGGGTCATGTCTCAATGTTAAAATAGGTTACACAGTGACACTAGCACGATGGAAATTTTGGCCTTCAATCAGTCAAAGCTAGAACTAACTTCCTATGGGCATGGGTCACATGAATAAAATCCGCAGAATAACAGTAGAACATAAATAATCAGAATGCTCAAGCACTTCCTAAAATCAAATTGTTGAGAATAAGGAAAAGAAATAAAGTGTTAGATTAGCAGGGAATAGGGGGAAAATTAAACAAATAAAAAAGAATAAAAGGAAAAGAGAATTCAAAAATCAATATTCATTCCACGACAATGGCCCCAAAAAACTTGATGTTGATTTTGTGTTTACTTGTAAGAGCACAAGGCTAATTGTAGATGAGTGAGTATAGGGTGTCGAACATACAAGGAACGACAGTAATTTTAAATTTTAACTTTTTCAATTATAAGGAACAAGTCAATTGAGGAGTTTAATTATCAATGTCAATTAGAAGAACATAAGAAAAGCAAATGTGTCAAGTATAGGGAAATCAGATTGGAGAGTGATCTAGAACTTTGGATTTCACCATTGATTCAAATTTTGAATTACTGATTGAAATGGGGTTTAGTTTGTCTCCCGTTCAACCTAAGCTACAAGCATTAGGTCATCAATTAGAAAGATGATTATAATTATCAAATGAGATTACTTATATAGTGGTTTGGCGTGAATCATTCTTTTTAGACATAACATATCTAATTTCTAGTGTAAATTATTCAATTTAACAATGGTAATTTTAAGCCCAATTGCATAATATCATATTAGCCTTCAAGGTCTGATATTCATTTGAGATAGCAAATTAAACTATTGTAAAAACACCATTGAAGTTGGTACATTCGCTTACTATGCCAAAACCTTAGTACTCAATTACACAAAATGATATAATTAAGCACAACTTCTCAAATTTTACTCACAAATGAGATGAAATGGGAAGAGAAAAATAGCTAACAAATCTTGTTTTCCTTCTAAGCCCCTCAACCACAATGATTTTGTTTTGCAAAATACTCTCTAAAAATTGAAAGATGGAAGATGGGAGAGTGAAGAATGTTTGGATGCTTGGATGAGTGAGTGAGTGAATGGGTCCAACCTTAACTCCTTTTTATAGTAAAAATTCCTCCTCTTTTGGTGCCCACAAAATAATGAAAAATTAATTTCAATTAATTATTGGCTATTATATTGTATGAGAAAATGCTACTCTTAAGCATAAAATTAATCTTGATTAACTATGGTTTACTATGTCTTGCTCACAAGAGGAAAATTTAGCAGCTGGTCATATGCTGATGTTGGGAGTGATGGGTTGTGGCTTGCTGAGGGCTTGCCTGACCCAGGTGTGTAAAAATAAAGAGAGAAGGAATGATGATCACTAAGATCACCTAGTTAGTCAGTTCCCAAAGATAGGCCCACGTGGGCTGTGCAGGAGTGAAAGAGGAGGTTGGGGGGTTGACTTGTTGGTTGCAAGTGTTGGCCGTGAAATCAAGCCCAAACGCGCTAGACCTCAGCTATTAGCCCTTTTTTTCTTTTTTCTTCCCTTGTTGTTGATTTAGGTCGAACATGAACTGCTTGGAGTTGGGTAAAGTCGAGTAAGATTGATCAGCATCATGCCCAAATTCATTTCTTTTCATTTTCACCTGAAAAGGGTATAAAATATGCATTATTCTCTCGTAAAATATATCTTAAAGACTAAAAAAGCTAAAATAAGTAATAAACATGTAAATTTTGAATTGCCAACTCCCCCACGTCAAAACTTTGCTAGTCCTCAACCAAAGAATGCATATATTGATTCAACCCATTAACTAAAACAAGATTTAGGGAAGAAACTACAATAATCCCACCATGCATGCCCACTCTAAATCACACAGTTCAATTCATCACCAACCCACAACTCATTATTAAACATTTCTAATTTAAACTAAGTTAACAAGCCAGTATTCATGCAAATTAAGCACATAGTGAAATCATACAGCAAACAGTAAGTACAAAATTGCACCCCACATAACAAAAATCACAAAAGCATCTTAAAATTAAGTCCCTAATGCCAAATCAATTTATTTATCCTTTACCTTTTGATTTCATTCTTCTGATTTTAAACTTTTTCAAAGGTTACTTAATTCCATGTACTCTCTTGAGTGGATAAAGATATGAATAAAGATAACACTTAGAGAAACACTTAGTCCATATTTTGGCAATTAAAGATATAGAAAGCGAAAGAACCTAAACATTGGTTCTGAAATCATAACTTAATTAATTCAATTTATTTTTTTTATTAATTGAAAAGCCAGTGGGGAACTCAATACTTATTGAATACTCATTATGATATTGAAAATGGGGTTATGTGTCAAACTCAAAACTGGTTAGGTAGTGACACTAGCACAGCAACCATTTTGACCTTCAACCAATCAAAGCTAGAACTGACCTCCTATGGGTATGGGTCACATAAACCAAATCCACATAATAAGAGTAGAACAAACATAGTCAAAACACTCAAGCTCTGCCCAAAATCAAATTGTTGAGAATAAGGAAAAGAAATAAAATTGTTAGATATAATAACTGAGTAAGTTAGAACATAGTTGATTATAAAATCAATAATTCTATTAACTATGTTTGTTATATAAGCTAAATTAGGTAAATATTTACGTGTTAATTGAGATTATTAATTTATGTGATTTGCTTTTGACATTTTCTCGATTAGTATGTGGTGGTATGAAATTAGAAAAATAGGTTGAAATTGGGTCAACTCGAGGTGGCATGAGATTAGAGGGTCAAAATAAGGCTTGATTTAATTAAGACAAATATTTTTGAAACTAGAAGAAAACAAAATAAAAGAGGAAAACAAAAGGGGCTAGGCCCCTTTCCAAGGCACAAAAAGAGACTAGAAGAGGGGTTCAGCTACGCCATCCCCTCAACCACCATGAAGGGGGGGAAAGAGAGCAAGAGCGAGAGAGTGCCAGTGTGACGGTGGCACACCGTCGGGCCGGCCATATTCTACTGGCATTCTTTCCACGAGAAGTGAAAATGAGAGAGGGACAAAGAGAACGAGGGAAGGCAAGAGAGCAAGACTAAGAGATGGAAAGGAGAAGAAGCAATGGTGAGGCAGGCGGCAGCGAGGAGGCCCAAGTGTGGTGCTTTGTGGTGAGAGGAAGAGGGTGAAAAGGGAGCTCCTACTCTTGTTCCTTATTCTTCAACCCTGATGACGCGCAGAGATAGGGAGGGGTCGCAGGGGTTATCTCGGTGGCTCCTCCACGGTTCACTGGTAGCGGTTCGGTAGTGGACTGGCGACTAGCTAGTTTGGGAGTAAAGGAACGAACCAATTCTATGCATTTCAATGCGAACCATACCTAAGTTAGGTTCTTAAGCTTGAAACGAGGTGGGTATTCCCAATTTCCTAAATTACTAGTAATTTCATAAGTTTTAACATTCCGTTTCTGAGTTATTTTGATTATTGTTAGAATCCTAAATTAATTAATTCAGTTTGGATGAATGATTTAGTTTGGATGAATGATATAGTTTACATGAATCTGATTGTAAGAAAACAGGGATTGTAGAAGGTTAATCTGACTATGTGGCATGTATTGATCTTCAAATTGAGTTGTTTCTAATGGTCTGGGTTAAAATGATGAGTTGATTTTGAGGATTTTGTTATGTGAAAGATGTCGTGAGGAGGGAGCCCGAGTTATTCTTAAATTGGTAAGATTGTAAAAATATGCATATACGTATGAATCATGTAGGTTCTATTGAACTAAAATTCAGTAGTAGTTGGCTACAAGTCTTGAAATTGTTATATATGAAATTATGTGATTTTAGAATGAAATAAAAAGGGTCGCACGCTAATTGTATATGATGTTCCTAGCCAACTTGAAGTACTTTAGGCAAACTGCAATTGCTATTAATCGCATTCCTTACCTTAGTTTCTAAAATGTCTGTAGCATGGATAACTTTTAAACTGTCGCATGATTCGACTGAATGATATAGCTGAATGGCACAACAAGTTGAGTCATTTGAATAGGTGCTGGAATTTTGCAAGATAATACTTAGAGGATATAAGTTTGTTTTGAAACTCTTCTTTTTATATGTGTAAAGTTGAAACGAATTTTGGAAGCAATAGTAAGTGTTTACATGACCAAACTCGAATATTGATTTATATGTCGACAAAACTATTTATTAGTAGGCTTACAGGTTAGTGGCCTTAAAACAAACTTTGCAAAAATTCCATTCCTTATAAAGAAAAAGGTTCAAAACCGATAATAGGGCTATTGATTGGTTTTATGAAATGAGTGTGGTTGTTGTTTCGAAAGGTGATTTATTAAAATAGAGGCCTTACAACTTACTTGAAAGTGGAAAAAGGCATCATTGTTTTGTTATAACTGTTTTAAAAGCTAAAACGAATTGTTTGGTTAAAGTGACTAAGATATAAGTCCTTAATAAAAGGACGTCATTTAGGGATTAGACCAAGTATGCAGGAAACCTAGTCCTAAGGAGTAGACCCAGAAGTGGGAACTCTAGAGGACCCTGATGAGGGTAAGGCATAAGTTTAGGGAGCAGACCCGGTAAGCAGAAACCCTAATTCATAGGGAGCAGGGCTAGAAGTGGGAACCCTAGATGACCTTGAGGAGGGTAGAACACAAGTTTAGGGAGCAAAACTAGAAGTTGGAATCGTAGAGGACCCTGACGAGGTTATAGCACAAGTATAGGGAGCATACTCGGATTGGGGAACCTTAATTCTTGGGGAGCAGACCCAGAAGTGGGAACCCTAAAAGATTCTGATGAGGATCAACGCGTACTGATTATGAGAGGCACTTGAGATATCATGAATCATGATTGTAGAGAGCCCTAACATGTGAATTCGATGCTCCGGAAAATGATTCTTTACTCGTTATGAGTTGATAACTCCTCGCTTGAGGATTATACTTACATAAATGTTTCAAATGTGCTTGTGTCATTTAAAAAGGCCTTTGTGGAAATTCAACTGACTTTCCTATAAAATGATTTGTTAGCTTATAAATACTTAATGTAGTTTAAGTAAAGGTGATGACCTTTTTATGTGTTAATTCCCTCTCCTTACGATAAGAACTTCTATTGGTAATTTCAATTGAACTCTCGGATAATAAATGCTTATGTGTGAATTGAACGCTCCACTATTCTCAATGCCTAAATTTCTACATGAGTTAGTTTGTAATTCAGTCTGGCATGCCTACAATGTGATGTCAAGCTAATGTAACAACTAGTTGCAAGTACTGAAATACAAGAATCATGTCTAGGCAAGTTGAGATCTCTTATGCATGGAATAAAAGAAGGATAGGCATACCTTTTGAACCCTGGAGGTTATTGAGGTAATAACAAATATCGGAGACCTTATAAGATTATTATTTGATATTATATATCAAAGAGTGTATGACTGCTACTTAAAAGTATCATGTGTAACTATTTTGTTTTCTTAGTATTGAGGATTAGTCACTAAGTTTATGGTAGCTCATCCCCTCTCTATTCCCCTTTTTCCCATGTGCTTGAAACAACAGGTAGAAGTTGGTTCACATAAGCCGAGTTGGAGTCTCCCTCTTGCTTTAGAAAAGCTGTTAAGTATGCATATATACGTAGATTCATGAGTTTATTGATGTAATGTAATGTAATTATAACTTCTTGAGCTTATGTAAATTAAACATGTTGGTCCATGTATCGTATATTGAATAGGAGTTGATCTAAATGATCATGTAGGCCAACCATCTGATTAATCGGTCGGTTTGTTTAGTTGATGTTAGTTACTATGGGATGTAAACCCCATTACTCCGGATGTGTGATCAGTTAAGCTGTGTCTTTTACTTCCTTCTTTTTATTGAGCTTTTAATTTGGGGTACTCGGGCATGTGTCTGGTAGAGTTGTCATCTCCACGTGTAACCGTCAAACCTATGGATATATCTTCTATGTTTTAGCATTGTAGGGACCTAATGCAAGGCTTTAAGCCTAGGGAATTGTCAGAATTTAGGCGAAACTTTGTCCATTCCGGCCCAAATTTTAGAAAAATATTTACATCCCTAATAATAGGGGATAGAGGTGTTACATTAGATTAGCAGGGAACAGTGGAGAAAAAGTTTAAACAAATAAAGAGAATAAAAGGTAAGGAAAATTCAAAAATCACTATTCATTCCTCCACAATGGTGCCAAAAACCAGATGTGGATTTTATATTTAGTTTATAAAGCCCTTCAAAATTACAAGCGCACAAGGTGAATTATAGACTAGCAAGTATAGGACGTCGATCCCATAAAAGATTTTAAATTTCAACTTTTCTGATCAAAAAGAATAATTCAATTGAAGTGTTTAATTATCAATATAAATCAAAAGAACAAAAGAAAAACAAACGTGCCAAGCGGAGAGAAATCAGATTAGAGAGTGATTTAGGACTTTGGATTTCACCATTGACTCAAATTCTGGATTACTAATTCAAATGGATGTTCAATTTATCGCTTGTTCAACCTGAGCTACAAGGATTAAGGTCATTAATTAAAAAGATGATTATAATTATCAAATGAGAATATTTACCTAGTGATTTAGCATGTATAATTCTTTTTAGACATAACTCATCTAATTTCTAGCATAAATTATTCAATTTTAGCAATTATAATTTTAATAGCAATTGAAATAAGATCATATTGGCCTACAAGGTCTAATATTCATTTGACATAGTAAATTAAACTATTGTAATCAACATGAATAAACAATAGTAAGATGCGTAAATAGGTTAAGGTCAAGTATAAACTCAAAATTATGCAATTAAAAAGACAAAAATAACTCCAAAACCAATTAGCAAAATAATATTATTATCATGGATCAATCATAATCCTAAAGGAGTATTTTAGCTAGACAAAGTTAGAAAAAAATACAATTGAACCTGGTATATTTCACTTTCTATGCCCAAACTTTAGTACTCAATTACATAGAATGATATAATTAAGCACAATCTCTCAAATTTGACTTACAAATGAGATGAACATAGGGAAGAGAAAAATAGCTAACAAAGCTTGTTTTCCTTCTAAACTCTTCAACACTAGTCATTTGGTCTTACAAAAGAGACTCTAAAAATTGAAAGATGGAAGATGGGATAGTGAATAATGCTCGGATACTTAGATAAGTGTGTGAGTGAGTGGACCCAAACTTGACTCCGTTTTACAGTAAAAATTTCCTTGTTGCCCAATGTAATAGCCCGACCCTAAATCATGTTTATTTATTTAATTAATCCATGTTATTAATTTTTCACATTTATTTATCTCATTTAATCATCTCGGTTAGGAGAATTCATTTCAGGCCCCACTTTGCAATTCGAGTTTCATTTGTGTAACAATTGTGGGTGAATTGTTATTTGGCCCTGATAAATATGTTTTAAAGGACTAAATTATTTTTCATAACGCTTTCAAAATGATAATAATAATAAAAATAAAATAATTTCAAGCGGTGAATTATTCGAATCGCGTAAGGTGAATTTTTGGACCCAAGCTCATTTGGGCCCGATTTTGGCCAAACAAGCATTACTCCAACTCATTTTACTAATCACCATGAGTTTTGTCAAATTTTCATTGGTTTAAATTTGCTTTTGCTAGGGATAAATTCAGCCAAGTAAACTTTGAGTTATTTTTAACCAAGTAAAATTGTAAAAATATCAAAATCATCTTCCTCCTTCTCTCTCCTCTAGCCGTGCTCCCCCTTTTGCTACTGCCTTCTCTGTTTTCAAGACCTTCAGACACTAGTCCATCTTTTTTTGGCCACCAAAAGGCTGCCATCGGACCTCCAGCACCACCACTGGCCACCCCTCTCACTTCTTCAAGCTTTAAACATCTCTAACTTCCCTTGTTTCAAGCTTAAAGTAAGTAAATCATAACCTTGTGTTTTTGATTTTTTATTCTTCATGTTGTTTTTGTTTATTAATCATGCTATATGGATAGAAATAAGAGTTATTTTGGTGTTTAACATGATTGATGAAGCTTGAAAGTATGTGGGAGTTGAGATAATTCATGATCATGTAAGCTTAGATTGAGATTTTGAATTTGGATGGTTCTATTTGTGATTTTGTGATCTTTGGCATCGGTGATGAATATCGTGATGTTGGTATTGATTTTAGAGAAGTTTAAGTGCAAGTTCAAGTGAGACATAAGTTAGGGTTATGAGAATTACACATAGTTTAAATGATGCTTGCCAACAAGCATGTCATGTGTGTGTTTTAGATTTGAAAATGAATCTTGGATGATTATGAAGTAGAATTTGTAGATTATGGCTGTCTAAAGTGATGTTGAGCGTCACTCCATGATTTGGTAATTTCAACAAGTGATTTTAGAGGGTAATTCCGTGAAAAAGGAGGATAATAAAGTAGGTAGCAAGTTGTGAAAGGCCTGAAAATAGGTCTGTTCCGGGAAAAATTGATAATATGTGACTTGTCAAAAAATTATAAATTTTGGTGGGGAGATAGATCAATGGGTTAGCTTTCAAATGGCTTTTGAATCACCTTAATCTGAGTCATGTGGAAAACGTTATGGCCGTTTTACTCCGACTTTGTAGACCGGACCAAAACTGTGCAGGGTGGTGTTTTAGCTCAATTTTGGGATTTGTGTGGTGGTGATTTGTTATGGGCTGTAAATGAAAATGTTGTGGGACTTCTTGATCTTTTCATATTGGGGCTTTATAGCTCAATTGGAGGTTGGGGGTGAAAGTTATGAATTTTCGAAGATGGACCTTGAATCGGTAACAATTTTGATTGTACTTAGAAGCTTATTTGGTTTTTAAAGCTAAGCTGTATGGTATGTGCTACGGAATTGAAGAAGTGGGAAGATCAATAACTCAAGATCAGTGTTGATTGGTCCAAAACGGTGTGCTTAAAGTTATTTTGAACCTACCACCAGTCCAATTACCTTCAAACCTTTGTTATCCATCTCAGAAATATCAAAAACCCGTGATCAATTATAACCATCAAAGTCTTTCTTTTATGATCTCAATTATTCTACCTTGATCGGTTTTACGCCAACATTATTTCACTTTGAGTTAAATTATCCTAATTCATTTAGTTTCCAAATCATGTTAGCAGAACTTATCTTCTATTGAATTATTTGAGTTATAGATGCCTAGAATTTCTATTGCAATCACAAATTATGAAAGTCAACGTTGTTTACCAATTACATATACCTACAATTATATTTCTTAAATAGAAATCGAGGCCTAATCTATTATTTTTTATTGTGCATAAGTATCATCAAGTGAGATTGCTTTTTAAAGACTTCAGGTATGTTCATTGTCTGTATCTTTAGAAATCAGCACGTATTTATTAAAATTATAATATTTTGATAAGTACATCAATGGATCAATTTAATCAGTGATTTATTACATAATTAGCAACCTCATCAAGTATCAATTACAGGGCATAGACCTTCAGTCACCCGTTGGCTTCAGGCTAGGTCCCGATCGGCTTGGGAGGTGTACACCTATCCATAGATCGTAACAGTTACAAGGGTTTACTGTCAGATAATAACTAGCAATGCAGTTTTACATTCATCGTATTCACTATTTTAGCTTAAAATGAATTGCAAAGCGGGCGCCTAAGTAATTTGTATAGTGATCATTTTACAATACAGGACTGCATGTACTGTGCTTTAGCTCATGTTTTCGAATTGTTTTGATATTTTTCATTTTAGGTGATGAAGTATCACATATTTCTCCATTTACCAAGCCCTTTTGGAAGTCACCAGATGCTCACAGTGGATTCAGCATAGTAAGAATGTTGGAATCAATCTCGAGGTCAGGTTGGGTCTATATTCAATATACTTGTATAATGTGGAGTACTAGTTAGCATGTAGTACGATTAATCGAATGTATTGAAATTGAACTATTGACTTTAGACTTGGAGTGTTTCAGTTTACTAGATGTTGTGATTGTGAACATGAGAAAAGGCTAGTCTTCTATCGCGGTTATCTATAAATCAAGTAATTGGCAATTTGGGTGTTACACCCAAAAAATAATGAAAAATTAATTTCAATTAATTTTTGGTTGTTATATTGCATAAGAAAAGGCTAGTCTTAAGCACAAACTTAATCTTGGTTAATTATGGTTGACTAGGTCCTCCTCACAAGAGGGAAATTCAACTGTTAGGTCATCTGCTGATGCTAGGAGTGATGAGCTTTGGGCTGCTGAGGGCTTGACTTGGCCAGGCAAGAAAAACTAAGGAGAAAAAGGGCGAGGATCACTATGATCACCCGGTTGGGCCTCAGTGCTCACAGACAAGCCCACGTTGGCTTTGAAGCAGTAAGAGAAGAGGTTGGGGGCTGACTAGGGTCGCGGCAGCCTGGCCCAAGCGAGGAGAGAAAGAGTAGGAGAAGGGGCTGAGAGGCTTCTAGATGAAAGTGCTGGGCCACAAAATCAGCCACAAATGAGTTGGACCTCAGTTATTTTCCTTTTTTTCTTTTTCTTCCTTGTTGATAGGCTGGGCTTGAACATGCGCTGCTTGGAGTTGGGTCAAGTCAGGTAAGATTGATCAACTTCGTGCCTAAATTCATTTCTTTTTATTTTCACCTAAGAATTACACAAAATATGCATTATCCTCCTATAAAATATATCTTAAAGACTAAAAAAGAAGCAAAATAATTAGTAAATTTACACATAAATTAAGAATTTTATCAACTCTTCTACACCAAAACTTTGTTAGTCTCCGAGAAGAGAATGTATATATTCATTCAAGGCATGAATGAAAACAAGGTTTAGGGAAGAAACTACAATGATTCAACCATGCATGTCCACTCTAAATCACACAGTTCAATTCATTACCAACCCGCAACTCATCATTAAGTTTCAACTAAACCAATAATCCAATATTCAAGCAAATTATGCATATAATGAAACTATGTAGCATACCGTAAAGACAAAATTTCACCTTTCATAACAAAAATCATAAGAGCATCTTAAAATTCAGTCTGTAAAACCAAAACAATTTATCTATCTTTCTCTTTTTGATTTTTTTTTATATTTATTTTTTTTCAAAAGCTACTTGATCCATGTAGTCTCTTGAGTGGATAAAGACATGAGTAAAGATAACATTCAGAGAAGCACTTACTACATATTCAAGCAATCAAAGATATGGATAGAGATTGAACTTGAATGTTGGTACTAAAATAAGAACTTAATTAGTTAATTTCATTTTTCTCTTAATTGAAAAGTCAATGGGAACTCAATACATATTGAATACTCATCATGACATTGAAAATAGGATTATATCTTAAACTCAAAATTGGTTACAAAGTGACACTAGCACAACAAAAATTTTGGTCATCAACTAGTCAACGCCAGAACTAACCTCCTATGGGCATATGTTACATAAATCAAATCCACATAATAGGAGTAGAACATGCATAATCAGAACACTAATGCTCTTCCTAAAATCAAATTGTTGAGAGTAAGGAAAAGAAATTAAATTGTTAAATTAGCAGGGAATAGGAGAGGACAAAAAATTAAACAAATAAAAAAGAATAAAAAGAAAATGAAATTCAAAAATCACTATTCGTTCACAGGCAACGGTGTCAAAAACTTGATGTGGATTTTATCTTTAGTTTTAAAACCCCTTTTTCACATGCAAGTGTACATGGTTAATTATAGACTAGAAAGTATAAGGTGTCGATCCCACAAGGAACAATAGTAATTTTAAATTTTAACTTTTGCAATTATAAAGAACAATTCAACTGAGGAGTTTAATTATCAATACGAATTAAAATAATGAAAGAAAAGTAAAAGTGTCAAGCGGAGAGAAATCAAATTAGAGAGTGATTTAGGACTTTGGATTTCCCCGTTGATTCAAATTTTGAATTAGTAATTCAAATGCATGTTCAATTTGTCCCTTGTTCAACCTAAGCTACAAGGATCAGATCATGAATTAAAAAGATTATTATAATTATCAAATGAGAATATTTATCCAGTGGTTTAGCATGTATCATTCTTTTTGAACATAACTCATCTAATTTCTAGTATAAGTTATTCAATTTTAACAATTATAATTTTAATCCCAACAGCATAACATCTTGTTAGCCTACAATGCCTAATATTCATTTGAGATAGCAAATTAAACTATTGCAATCAACATGAATAAACAATAGTATTAAGATGCATAAATAGGTTAAAATCAAGTACAAACTCAAAATTATGCAATTAAAAAGACAAAAATAACCCCAAAAGCAATTAGCTAAACAGTTTTATTATCTAGGATTCATCATAATCCTAGAAGAGTATTTTAGCTGGACATAGTTAGCAAAAACACTAGTGAAGTCGACATATTTCACTTCCTATACCCAAATTTTAGTACTCAATTACACAGAATGATATAATTTGATGCAACCTCTCAAATTTAACTCACAAATGAGATGAGCAAAGAGAAGAGAAAAATATCCAACAAAGCTTATTTTCCCTCTAAACTCTTCAACCCAAATGATTTGTTCTTACAAAAGACTCTCTAAAATTGAAAGATGGAAGACGGAAGTGTGAAGAATGCTAGGATGCTTGGATATGTGAGTAAGTGAATGGGTCTAGCCTTGAGCCGTTTCTATAGTGAGAACTCCCCTGGTCCCCAAAAAATAATGAAAACTTAATTTTAATTAATTTTTGGTTGTTATATTACATAAGCAAGGGCTACTCTTAAGCACAAAATTGATCTTAGTTAATTATAGTTGAGTACTAGGTCTTGCTCACAAGAGGAAAATTAAACTGCTAGTCATGTGCAATGTTGGGAGTGATGAGTCGTGGGCTACTAAGGGCTTGACTAGGCCAAGCGAGAAAAAATAAGGAGAGAAAGCACGAGGATCACTAAGATCACCTGGTTGGGCCTCAGTGCTCAAAGACAGGCCCATACGGCCTGTGAAGGAGTGAGAGAACAGGTTGGGGGGCTAACTTGGGTCACGGCACACTGGCCCAAGCGAGGAGAGAAAGAGTGGGAAAAGGGGCTAGGAGGCTTCTGGATGAAAGTGCTGGGCCTGATTTCGCTTGTTGACGGGCTGGGCTTGAACATCAGCTGCTTGGAGTTGAGTCAAGTTGAGAAAGATTGATCAGCTTCATGCCTAAATTCATTTCTTTTATTTTCACCTAAAAATCATATAAAATATGGATTATTCTCCCATAAAATATATCTTAAACGCTAAAAAAGAGGTAAAATAAGGAGTAAATTTGCACAAAAATTAAGAATTATCAACTCTCCCACACCAAAACTTTGCTACTCCTCAAGCAGAGAATGCATATATTCATTCAACCCATTAACTAAAACAAGATTTATGGAAGAAACTACGATGATCCAACCATGCATGTCCACTCCAAATCACACAGCTCAATTCACTACCAACCCACAACTCATCATTAAACATTTCAACTAAATCAATAGGCCAATATTCAAGCAAATTAAGCATATAATGAAACTATGCATCAAACCATAAGCACAAAATTTCACCACACATAACAAAAATCATAAAAGCATCTCAAATTTAAGTCTGCAAAGCCAAAACAATTCATTTGTCTTTTTCTTTCTGATTTTTATTATATTGAATTTTTTTCAAAGGTTACTTGATCCCATGAACTCTCTTGAGTGGACAAAGATATGAATAAAGATAACATTAAGAAAAGCACTTAGTGCATATTCAAGCAATTAAAGATATGGATAGAGACAGAACCTGAATGTTGGTATCGATTAATTTTTTTTATCAATTGAAAAGTCAATGGGAAACCCAATATTTATTGAATACTCATCGTGACATTGAAAATGGGGTTACATCTCAAACTCAAAATTGGCTATGTAGTGATACTAGCACAAGCAAAAATTTTGGCGATCAACTAGTCAAAGCTAGAACTAACCTCCTATGGGCATATGTCACATAAATCTAATCCACACAATAAGGGTAGAAAATGCATAATTAGAACACTGAAACTCTTCCCAAAATCAAATTATTGAGAGTAAGGAAAAGAAATAAAATTATTAGATTTACAGGAAATAAGGGAGAAAAAAAATAAACAAATAAAAAAGAATAAAAAGAAAAGGAAATTCAAAAATCACTATCCGTTCACTAGCAACGGTTTTAAAAACTTGATGTGGATTTTATGTTTAGTTTTAAAAACTCATTTTTTACACGCAAGTGTACAAGGTTAGTTGTACACTAGTGAGTATATGGTGTCGATCCCACGAGGAACAATAGTGATTTTAAATTTCAACTTTTCCAATTATAAAGTATAATTTAATTGTGGAGTTTAATTATCAATATGAATTAAATAACAAAAGAAAAGCAAATGTGTCAAGCAGAGAGAAATCAGATTAGGGAGTGATCAAGGACTTTGGATTTCACCATTGATTCAAATTTTGAATTACTTATTCAAATGGGAGTTCAATTTGTCTCTTGTTCAACCGAAACTGCAAGCACTAGGTCATAAAGTAAAAAGATTATTATAATTGTCAAATGAGATAATCTATCTAATGGTTTAGCATAAATCCTTCATTTTAGATATAACTCATCTAATTTCTAGTATAAATTATTCAATTCTAACAATTATAGTTTTAAACCCAATTGCGTAATATCATACTAGCCTTCAATGTCTAATATTCATTTAAGATAGCAAATTTAAATATTCTAATCACCTTGAATAAACAATAGCATTAAGATGCATAAATTGATTAAGATCAAGTATACACACAAAATTATGCAATTAAAGAGACAAATAACCCCAGAACCAATTAGCAAAACAATATTACATCAAGGGTCCATCCTAATTCTATAAGAGTATTTTAGACGGCCATAATTAGCAAGACTACCATTGAAGTTGGTATATTTCACTTCTTGTGCGCAAACTTTAGTACTCAATTACACAAAATGATATAAGTAGGCACAACCTCTCAAATTTTACTCTCAAATTAGACGAGAAGAGAAAAATAGCTAACAAAGCTTATTCTCTTTCTAAACTCCTCAATCCAAATGATAATCTTACAAAAGATTTTCTAAAAATTGAAAGATGGGAGATGAGAGAGTGAAGAACACTGGGATACTTGGATAAGTGTGTGAGTGAAAGGATCCAACTCGAGCATATTTTTGTAGTGAAAATTTCATGTCTCTTGGTGCTGTAAAAATAATAAAAAATTAATTTCAATTAATTTTTCGCTGTTATATTGCATGAGAAAAGGCTAGTCTTAAGCATAAAATTAATCTCGATTTGGACTAGGTCTTACTTACAAGAGGAAAATTTAGTTGCTTGGTCATGTTTTGATGCTGGGAGTAATGTGTCGCTGGTTACTGAGGGCTTGACTAGGGAAGTCGAGAAAAAATTAGGAGAGAAGGGGTGAGGATTACTAGGATCACCTAGTTAGGCCTTGGTGCTCAAAGATAGGCCCATGCGGGCTTTAAAAGAGTGAGAGAAGAGGTTGGGGGTGGACTTGGGCTATGGGACACTGGCCCTAGCATGCAGAGAAAGAGTGGGAGAAGGGGCTGGGAGTCTTCTGGAAGTAAGTGCTAGGCTGCAAAATCAGGCCCAAACTAGCTTGGCCTTAGTTATTTTCCTTATTTTTCTTTTTTCTTCCTTCTTGTTGGTCTGGGCATGAACATGAGCTGCTTGGAGTTGGGTCAAGTCAAGTAACATTGATCAGCGTCATGCCCAAATTCATTGTTTTTATCTTCACTTGAAAATCACATAAAATGTCCATTATTCTCTCGTAAAATATGTCTCAAAGACTAAAAAAGAGGTAAAATAAGGAGTAATTTACACATAAATTATGAATTATCAACTCTCTTGTACCAGAACTTTACTAATCCTCGAGCAAAGAATGCCTATATGCATTTAACCCATTCGCTAAAACAAGATTTTGGAAAGACAATACAATGATCTGACCATGTGTTTCCACTCCAAATCACACAGTTCAATTTACTACCAACCCACAACTCATCATTAAATATTTCTAATTTCAACTAAGCCAATAAGCCAATATTCAAGCAAATTAAGCACTTAATGAAATCATGTAGCAAACCATATGTACAAAATTTCACCCTACATAGCATAAATCACCAGAGAATCTTAAAATTGAATCCCCAATGCCAAATCAATTTATTTGCCTTTTTCTTTTTGATTTTTTTTAAAATTTTGAACTTTCCCATAAGCTATTTGATTCCATGCGCTCTCTTGAGTGGGTAAAAATATGAATAAAGGGAACATTAAGGGAAGCACTTAGTACATATTTAGGCAATTGAAGATATGGATAGAGATGAAACCTAAAAATTGATAACGAAATCGCAACTTAATTCTTTCAATTTATTTTATTTACTGACTAAAAAGTCAATAGGATACTCAATACTTATCGAATACTCATCATGACATTGACAATAGGGTTGCATCTCAAACTCAAAATTAGTTACATTGTGACAGTAGTACAGCAAAAATTTGGCCTTCAATCAGTTAAAGTTAGAACTAACCTCTTATGGGCTTGGGTCACGTGAATCAAATCCATATAATAAGAATAGAGCATTATAATCAGAACACTCAAGGTCTTTCCAAAATCAAATTGTTGAGAATTAAAAAAGAAATAAAATTGGGAGATTAGTAGGGAATAAGGGAGAAAAGAAATTAAACAAATAAAAAAATAAAACGAAAAGGAATTTCAAAAATCATTATTCGCTCCCCGGCAACGGCACTAAAAACTTGATGTGGATGTTATGTTTAGTTTTAAAAACCCTTTACTTGCGAGTGCACAAGGTGATTGTAAACTAGCGAGTGTAGGGTCGATCCCTCGAGGAACAATACTGGTTTTGAATTTCAACTTTTCCAATTAGAAAAGTAAGTCAATTGAGGAGTTTAATTATCAATATGAATTAAAAGAACAAAAGAAAAGTAAATGTGTCAAGTAGAGAGAAATCCAATTAAAGAGTGATCTAGGACATTGGATTTCACTATTGATTCAAATTTGAATTACTAATTCAAATGGAGGTTTTAATTTATCTCTTGTTCTACCTAAGCTACAGGCATTAGGTCATAAATTAAAAAGATGATTATAATTAACAAATAAGATTACTTATCTAACGGTTTAGCATGAACCATTCTTTTTAGACAGACATAAGTCATCTAATTTCTAGTAGAAATTATTCAATTTTAAAATTATAATTTTAAACACAATTACATAATATCATATCAGCCTACAAGGTCTGATATTCATTTGAGATCGCAAATAAATTATTGTAATCAACATGAATACGTAATAGTATTAAGATGCATGAATATGTTAAGAAGTATAAACTTAAAATTCTGTAATTAAAGAGACGAAAACAACCCCAAAAGAAATCAGCAAAACAACATTATTATCAAAGATCCATCCTTATCCAAGAAGAGCATTTTAGCTGGCCATAGTTAGTAAAAATACGATTGAAGTTGGTATATTTCACTTCCTATATCCAAACTTTAGTGCTCAATTACACAAAATGATATAATTAAGCGCAACCTCTCAAATTTGACTCACAAATGAGATGAGAAAAGAGAAGACAAAAATATCTGACAAAGCTTATTTTACTTGTAAACTCCTCAGCCAAAATGATTTTGCCTTACAAAAGACTCTCTAAAAATTGAAAGATGGAAAGAGGGAGTGCGCATCACTGGGATCACCCAATTGGGCCTCGGCGCTCAAAGGTAGGCCCATGTGGGGTACGAAGGGGTGAGAAAAGAGGTGGGGGGGGCAGACTTGGGTCGCAGCACAATAGCCCCAGTGAGGAGAGAAAGAGTGGGAGAAGGGGTTGGGAGGCTTTTAGAGACAAGTACTAGGCCTCGAAATTAGGTCCAACGGAGCTGGACCTCGGTTATTTTCATTTTTTTTTCTTTTTCTTTCCTTGTTACTAGGCTAGGCTCAAGCATGAGTTGCTTGAAGCTCGGTCAAGTCGAGTAACATTCATAAGCTTCGTGTCTTAATTCATTTATTTTGACGCAAAAATTATATAAAATATGCATTATTCTCTCATAAATTATGTCTTATATACTAAAAAAAGGTAAAAAAAGGATTAAATTTACACATAAATTATTAATTATCAACTCCGCTACCCTAAAACATTGCTATTCCTTCGAGCAAGGAATGCATATATTCCCTCACCCATTAACTAAAACAAGCTTTAGGGAAGAAACTACAATGATCCAACCATGCATGCCCATTCTAAATCTCACATTTCAATTCACTACCAACCCACAACTCATCATTAAAAATTTCTAATTTCGGCTAAGCCAATAATCTAATATTCAAGCAAATTAAGCACATAATCAAACCATGCAGAAAACCAAAAGTACAAAATTTTAGCCCACATAACAAGATTCACAAGGGCATCTTGAAATTAAGTCCCCAATGCCAAATCAATTTATTTGTCTTTTGTTTTTGATTTTTTTTGAATTTGAAGTTTTTCAAAAGATACTTGATTCTGTATGCTCTCTTGAGTGGATAAAAAATGAATAAACGTAACACTAAGAGAAGCACTTAGTACATATTGAGGCAATTAAGGATATGGATAGAGATAGAAGCTAAACATTGGTGCCGAAATCATTACTTAATTATTTCAATTTATTTTATTTATTAATTAAAAAGCCAATGCAGTACTCAATACTTATCGAATATTCATCATGACATTGAAAATGGGTTTGCATCTCAAACATAAAATTGGATACGTTGTGGCACTAGCACAACAAAAATTTTATCCATCAACCATTCAAATCTAGAACTAACCTCATATGGATAGGGGTCACATGAATTAAAAAAAAATCTATAGAATAAGAGTTCACCATGCATAATCAGAACACTAAAGCTCCTCAAAAAATCAAATTGCTGAGAATAAAGAAAAGAAATAAAATTGTTAGATTAGTAAGGAATAAGGGAGAAAAAAAACTAAAGAAATGAAAAAGAATAAAAGGAAAAGGAAATTCAAAATTCACTATT
Source organism: Carnegiea gigantea (assembly GCA_029747015.1). Lineage (NCBI taxonomy): Eukaryota > Viridiplantae > Streptophyta > Magnoliopsida > Caryophyllales > Cactaceae > Carnegiea > Carnegiea gigantea. Next base: position 179,174 of record JAKOGI010001402.1, read on the forward strand.
CATTCTCCGGCAATAACGCAAAAAACTTGATGTGGATTTTATGTTTAGTTTAAAAGACCTTTTTTACTTCCAAGTGCACAAGCTAAGGTTAATTGTAGATTGGAAGTATAGGGCATTGATCTTAGCAGGAACAATAGTGATTTTAAATATCAACTTTTCCAATTATAAAGAATAATTCAATTGACATGTTCAATTATATATATGAATTAAAGGAACAAAAAAGAAAGCAAATGTGTCAAGCGAAGAGAAATTAGCCTAAAGAGTGATCTAGGACTCTAGATTTCACCATTGATGCAAATTTTGAATTGCTAATTCAAATGGGGGTTCAATTTGTCTCTTATTCAACCTAAGCTACAAGCATTATGTCTTAAATTAAAAAGATGATTATAATTATCAGAAGAGATTATTTATCTAGTGGCTTAGCATGAATCATTCTTTTTAGACATAATTCATCTAATTTCTAGTATCAATTATGAAACTTTTACATTATAATTTTAAACCCAATTGCATAACATCATATTAACCTTCAAGGTCTAATGTTCATTTGAGATAACAAATTAAACTATCGCAACCAACATGAATAAACAATAGCATTAAGCATAAATAGGTTAGGATCAAGTATAAACTCAAAATTATGCAACTAAGGAGACAAAAATAACCCCAAAAGTAATTACCAAAACAAAATTATCATCAAGGACCCATCCTAATCCTAGAAGAGCATGTTAGTCGGCCATAGTTAGCAAAAACATAATTGAATATGGTATATTTCACTTTCTATGCCCAAACTTTAGTACTCAATTAAACAAAATGATATATTTAAGCACACATCACAATTTTGACTCACAAATGAGATGAGAAGAGAGAAGAGGAAAATAGCTAAAAAAAACCTTATTTTCCTGCTAAATGCCTCAACCCAAATGATTTTGTCTTTCAAAAAACTCTCTAAAAATTGAAAATGGAAGATGGGAGAACGAAGAATGCTTGGATGCTTGGATAAGTGAGTGAGTGAATGGATCCTACCTGGACCCCTTTTCATAGTGAAAATTCCGCACATTTTAGTGCCCAAAAAATAATGAAAAATTAATTTCAATTAATTTTTAGTTGTTATATTAGATGAGCAAAGGCTAGTCTTAAGCACAAAATTATTCTTGATTAATTATGGTTGACTAGGACTTGCTCACAAGTGAAAAATGTAGCTACTAGGTCACATGCTTATGCTAGGTGTGATGAGCTGCGGCCTGCTGAGGGCTTGACTAGGCTAGGCAAGAAAAAATAAGGACAGAAGGAGTAAGGATCACTACGATCACCCGGTGGACCACAATGCTCAAAGGCAGGCCCATACAGGCTGTAAAGGAGTGAGGGAAGAGGCTCGGGGGGCGAAGTTAGGTCGTGGCATACCGGCCTAAGCGAGGAAAAAGTGGGAGAAGGGGTTGGAAGGCTTTTGGATGCAAGTGCTGGGCCGTGAAATCAGGCCCAAACGAGCAGGACCTCGATTATTTTCCTTCTTTTTCTTTTTTTTCATTGTTGTTGTGTTGAGCTCAAATATAAGTTGCTTGGAGTTGGATCAAGTTAAATGAGATTGATCAACTTCGTGCCCAAATTCATTTCTTTTTATTTTCACCTAAAAATCATATAAAATATGCATTATTCTCTCATAAAATGTATCTTAAAGACTAAAAAAGAGGTAAAATAAGGAGTAAATTTACACATAAATTATGAATTATCAACTCTCCAATACCAAAATTTTGCTAGTCCTCGAACAAAGAATGCATATATTAATTCAACCCATTAACTAAAACAAGATTTGCGGAAGAAACTACAATGACCCAACCATGTCCACTCTAAATCACACAGTTGACTTCACTACCATTCCTCAGCTCATCATTTAACGTTTCCAATTTCGACTAAGCCAATACGCCAATATTCAAGCAAATTATGCCCATAATGAAACAATTTAGCAAAACCGTAAGTACAAAATTTCAACGTGCACAACAAAAATCATAAGAGCATCTTAAAATTAAGTCCCACTGTCAAATCAATTTGTTTGTCTTTTTCTGTTTGATTTTTTTTTTTTGATTTGAACTTTTTCAAAAGTTACTTGAATTCCATGCGCCCTCTTGAGTGGATAAAAATATGAATAAAGATAACATTCAGAGAAGAACTTAGTATAGATTCAGGTAATTAAAGATATAGATACAGATAAAACCTTAACATTAGTACATAAATCAGAACTTAAATAATTCAATTTATTTTATTTATTAACCGAAAAGTGAATAGAAAACTCAATACTTATTGAATACTCATTCTGACATTGAAAATGGGGTTACATCTCAAACTCAAAATCGGTTACATAGTGACACTAGCACCAATAATTATGGCCTTCACCATTCAAAGCTAGAACTAACCTCCCATGGGCATGGGTCATATGAATCAAATCCACATAACAAGAGTTGAAGATGCGTAATCAGAACACTAAAGTCCCTCCAAAAATCAAATTGTTGAGAATAAAGAAAAGAAATAAAATTGTTCGATTAGTAAGGGAATAGGGGAGAAAAAAATAAAACAAATAAAAAAGAATATAAGGAAAGGAAAATTCAAAAATCACTATTTGCTCCTAGCAACGACACCAAAAACTTGATGTGGATTTTATATTTAGTTTTAAAAACCTTTTTAGTTGCAAGTGCACATGGTTAATTGTAGACTAGTGAGTATAGGGTGTCGGTCCGCAAATAACAATAATGATTTTAAATTTTAGCCCCAATTATAAAGAATAATTCGATTGAGGAGTTTAATTATTAACATGAATTACTAGCTTAAGTGGAGAGAAATCAGAATAGAGAGTGATCTGGGACATTAGATTCACCATTGATTCAAATTTTGAATTACTAATTCAAATGGGATTTCAATTTGTCTCTTGTTCAATCTAAGCTACAAGCATTAGGTTATAAATTAAAAAGAAGATTATAATTATCAAATGAGATTATTTATCTACTGGTTTAGCAGGAATAATTCTTTTTAAATATAACTCATATAATTTCTAGTATAAATTATTCAATTTTAACCATTATAATTTTAAGACCAATCGCATAACACCATATTAGCGTATAAGGTTTAATATTTATTTGAGATAACAAATTAAACTATTGCAATCACCATGAATAAAGAACAGCATTAAGATGCATAAATAGATCAAGATCAAGTATAAACTTATAATTATGCAATTAAAGAGACAAAAATAACTCCAAAAGCAATTAGCAAAGTAATATTATTATCAAGGATCCATCCTAATACTATAAGAGAATTTTAGCTAGCCATAGTTGAAAAAAAGCTATTTAATTGGTATATTTTACTTCCCATGCCCAAACTTTTGTACTCAATTACACAAAATGATATAATTCAGCACAACATCTCAAAATTGACTCACAAAGGAGATGACAAGAGAGAAGGAGTGAGATTCAGTAAGTTCACCCCATTGGGCCTTGGTGCTCAAAAACAGGCCCACGTGGGGTGCGAAGGAGTGAGAGAAGATGTTGGGCAGGCTGACTTGGGTCATGGCAAACTAGCCCAAGCGAGTAGAGAAAGAGTGGGGGAAAGGGCTGGGAGGCTTTTGGATGCAAGTACTGGGCCTCGAAACCAGGCCCAATTAAGCTGGACCTTGGTTATTTTCCATTTTTTTCATTTTCTTTCTTTGTTGCTGGGCTAGGTTCAAGCATGAGCTGCTTGGAGTTGGGTTAAGTCAAGTAAGATTCATCAGCTTCATGCCAAAATTCATTTCTTTTTATTTTCACCTAAAAATCATATAAAATATACATTAATCTTTCATAAAATATATATTAAAGACCAAAAAAGAGGTAAAACAAGGGGTAAATTTGCATGTAAATTATGAATTATCAACTCCCCAGCCCCGAAACATTGCTAGTCCTTGAGCAAAGCATGCATACACTTATTCAACCCATTAACAAAAACAGATTTAGGGAAGAAACTACAATGATCCAACCATGCAAGTCTACTCTAAATCACATGGTTTAATTCACCACCAACCTACAGCTCATCGTTAATCATTACTAATTTCAGCTAAGCCATTAAGCCAATATTCATGCAAATTAAGCACATAAGGAAACCATGTAGCAAATTGCAAGTACAAAATTTCACCCTAGACAACAAAAATACAAGGGCATCTTAAAGTTAAGTTCCCAATGTCGAATCCATTTATTTCTCTTTTTCTTTTGGGTATTAATTTTGAACTTTTTCAAAAGTTACTTGATTCTGTGCGCACCCTTGAGTGGATAACGATATGAATAAAGATAACATTCAGAGAATAATTTTGTACATATTCAAGCAATTAAAGATATGGATAAAGACAAAACCTGAACATCGATATCAAAATCAGAACTTCATTAATTCAATTTATTTTATTTATTAAATCAAAATTCAATGGGGAACTCAATACTTATTGAATACTCATCCTGAAATTGAAAATGGGGTTACATCTCAAGCTCAAAAATGGTTACACGGTGACACTAGCATAATAAAAATTGTGGCCTTCAATCAGTCAAAGGTAGAACTAACCTTCTATGGGCATGGGTCGCATAAATCAAATCCACATAATAATAGCAGAACATGCGCAATTGGAACACTCAAGCTCTTTGCAAAATCAAATGGTTGAGAATAAAGAAAAGAAAAAAAAAACTATTAGACTAGCAGGGAATAGGAGAGAACAAAATTAAATAAATAGATAAGAATAAAAGGAAAAGGAAATTAAAAAATCACTATTCGTTCCTCGGTAACGGCGCCAAAAACTTGATGTGGATTTTATGTTTAGTTTAAAAAATCCTTTTTACTTACTAGTGCGCAAGTCTTATTATAGCCTAGCTAGTATAGGGTGTCGATCCCGCGAGGATCAATAGTGATTTTTAATTTCAACTTTTCCAATTATAAAAAAAAATCAATGGCGGAGTTTAATTATCATTAAGAATTAAAAAACAAATGAAAAGCAAATATATCCAGTGATGAGAAATCAAAATAGAGAGTGATCGATGACTTTGGATTTTACCATTGATGCAAATTTTGAATTGCTAATTCAAATACGGGTTTGATTCGTCTCTTGTTCAACGTAAGCCATAAGCATTTGGTTGTCAATTAAAAAGATGATTATAATTATAAAATGAGATTATTTACCTAGTGGCTTAGGATGAATCATTCTTTTCAGACATAACTCATCTAATTTCTAGCATAAATAACTCAATTATAACCATTATAATTTTAAGCCCAATTGGAAAACAAGATATTAGCCTACAAGGTCTAACATTCATTTGAGACAGTAAATTAAACTCTTGTAATCAACATGAATAAACAATAGTATCAAGATGAATAAACAGGTTAAGATCAAGTATGAACTGAAAACTATGCAGTTAAAGAGACCAAAATCACTCCAAAAGGAATTAGCAGAACAGTACTATTATCAAGGATCCATGGTAATCCTAGAAGAGTATTTTAGCTGGTCATAGTTAGGAAAAATGCTATTAAAATTGTTATATTTCACTTTCTATGCCCAAACTTTAGTACTAAATTACATAAAATGATATACTTAACCACAGGCTCTCAAATTTTTAGCCAAAAAAGTTTGTTTTCCTTCTAAACCCCTCAATCCAAATGATTTTGTCTTACAAAAGACTCTCTAAAAATTAAAAGATGGAAGATGGGAGAGTGAAGGATGTTTGGATGCTTGGACAAGTGAGTGAGTGAATGGATCCAACTTGGATCCCTTTTTATAGTGAAAATTTCACGCCTCTTGGTGCCCAAAAAATAATGAAAAATTAATTTCAATTAATTTTTGGCTGTTATATTGTATTAGACAAGGCTAGTCTTAAGCACAAAATTAATCTTGATTTGCACTAAGTCTTGATCACAAGAGGAAAATTCAGCTGTTGCATCATGTGCTGATGCTGGGAGTGATAAGCCACGCGCTGCCGAGGGCCTAGCCGGGCCAGGAGAGAAAAAAATTACGGGGAAAGAGGGAGGATCACTAGGATCACCCGGTTGGCCCCAGTGCTCAAGGACAGGGCCATGCTGGCTGTAAAAGAGTAAGAGAAGAGATTGGGGTGCTGGGCTTGAGCATGAGCTGCTTGGAGTTAGGTCAAGTCGAATAAGACTGATCAACTTGGTGCCGAAATTTATTTCTTTTTATTTTCACCTAAAAATCATATCCAATGTGCATTATTTTCTCATAAAATATATCTGAAAGACTAAAAAAGAGGTAAGATAAGGAGTAAATTCACATATAAATTATGAATTATCAACTCCCCACGCCAAAACTTTGCTACTTCTAGAAAAAAAAGAATACATATATTTATTTAACCTATTAACTAAAATAAGATTTAAGGAAGAAACTACGATGATCCAACCATGCATGTCCACTCTAAATGACATAGTTTAATACACTACCAACCCACAGCTCATCATTAAACATTTCTAATTTCAAGTACGCCATTAATATAATATTTAAGAAAATTAAGCACATATGGAAACCATGCAGCTAACCATAAGTACAAATTTCACTCCACACAACAAAAATAACAAGAGCATCTTAAAGGTAAGTGCCCAATGTTGAATCCATTTATTTGTCCTTTTCTTTCTTATTTTTTTATTTTCAACTTTTTCAAAAGTTACTGGATTCCATGGGCTATCTTGGGTGGATAAAGATATGAACAAAGATAACATTTAAAGAAGAGATTAGTACATATTCAAGAAATTAAAGATATGGATAAAGATAAAACTTGATCATTGGCACCGAAATCAAAACTTAAATGATTCAATTTATTTTATTTATCGAATGAAAAGTCAATGGGGAACTCAATAATTATTGAATACTCATACTGACATTGAAAATGAGGTTACATCTCAAACTCAAAATTAGTTACGTAGTGATACTAGCACACCAAAAATTTTAGCCTTCAACCAGTCAGAGCTAGAACTAACCTCCGATAGGCATGGGTTACATGAATTCAATCCACATAATAAGAGCAGAACATGCATAATCAAAATATTAAAGCTCTTCCCAAAGTAAAATTGTTGGGAATAAAGAAAAGAAATAAAATTCTTAAATTAGCATGCAACAGGGGAGAAAACTTATTAAACAAATAAAAAAGGATAAAAGGGGAAGGTAATTAAAAAATCACCCTTCATTGCCAGGCAACGACGCCAAAAACTTGATATGAATTTTACATTTAGCTTAAACAACACTTTTCACTTGCAACGGCATAAAGTTAATTACAGACTAGCAAGTACAGGATGTCGATCCCACGAGGAACAACAGTGATTTTAAATTGCAAGATTTTCAATTATAAATAATAATTTAATTGAGGTGTTTAATTATCAATATGAATTAAAAGAACAAAAGAAAAGCAATTGTGTCAAGCGGACAGAAATTAGGTTAGAGAGTGATCTAGGACTGCGCATTCCACCATTGATTCAAATTTTGAATTGCTCATTCAAATTGGGGTTCGATTTCTTTCTAGTTAAGCATATGTTACAAGCATTATGTTGTAGATTAAGGTGATGATTATAATGATCAAATGAGATTATTTATCTATTGGTTTAGCATGAACCATTCTGTTGGGACCTAACTCATTTAATTTCTAGCATAAATTATTCAATTTTAATCATTTTAATTTTAAGCCTAATTGCATAACATCATATTAGCCTATAAGGTCTGATATTCATTTGAGATATGAAATCAAATGATTGTAATCAATATGGATCAAGAATAGTATTAAGATGCATAAATGGGCTAAGATCTAGTATACACTCAAAAGTATGGAATTAAAGAGACAAAGACAAACCACAAAAGCAATTAGCAAACAATATTATCATCAAGGATCCATGGTAATGCTAGAAGAGTATTTTAGCTGGCCATAGCTAGTAAAAACACTATTGAAGTTGTGTATTTCACTTTCCATGCCCAAACTTTACTATTAAATTACATAAAACGATATTCTTAAGCACAACCTCTCAAATTTGGCTCACAAAGGAGATGAGGGTAGAAAAGAGAAAAATAGCTAAAAATGCTTATTTTCCTTCTAAACTCCTGTATCTAAATGATTGTCTTACAAAAGACTCTAAAAATTGAAAGGTGAAAGATGGGAGAATGAAGAATGCTCGGATGCTTGAATAAGTGAGTTAGTGAATGGATCCAACCTGGATCCCTTTTTATAGTGAAAATTCCCCTGCTCTCGGTGCCCAAAAACTAATGAAAAATTAATTTCAATTAATTTTTGGCTGTTATATTGCATAAGAAAAGGCTAATATTAAGCACAAAATTAATCTTGATTTGGGCTAGTTCTAGTTGACAAGAGGAAAATTTAGTTGCTACGTCATGGGCTGATGCTGGGAGTAGTAAGCCGTGGGCTGCCGAGGGCTTGACCGGGCCAAGGGAGAAAAAATAAGGAGAGAAGGAGTGAGGATCGATAGGATCACCTGGTTGGCCTCGGTGCTCAAGGACAGGCCTACACGGGCTATGAAGAAGTGAGTTGAAGAGGTTAGGGGCCTGGGCTCCAGCATGAGCTGCTTGGAGCTAGGTCAAGTCGAGTAAGACTGATCGACTTTGTGCCTAAATTCACTTCTTTTTATTTTCACCTAAAAATCACATAAAATATGTGTTATTCTCTCAAAAGTACATCTTAAAGACTAAAAAAGAGGTAAGATAAGGAGTAAATTTACACATAAATTAAGAGTTATCACTCCACACCAAAACTTTGCTACTCCTCGAGCAAAGAATAAAAATATTCATTTAGCCCATTAACTAAAACATGATTTACGGAAGAAACCACGATGATCCAACCATGCGTGCGTACTGTAATTGATAGAGTTCAATTCACTACCTAACCATGGCTCATAGTTAAATATTTTTAATTTCAACTAAGCCATTAATCCAATATTCAAGCAAATTAAGCAAATAGTGAAACCATGTAGCAAAGCGTGAGTACCAAATTTCACCCTGCACAACAAAAGTCACAAGAGCACTGACCACTACCGCAAGCACACGGATGTCGTAGTATAGATAAAATATCGTCATCTATCGAGTCTGTTCTAATCAGAAAGTGCAAAGCAATAACTTAATCGAGGATTTGATTTAGCAACTCCTAAGCAACTGATTCTAAATTCAATCAAAAAGAAACGCCTAGGGATTTATATATTAAGAAAGCTGTTCGATCAATATGATTAATATGCTCTTTTCTCTAAGCAGATATCTTCTAGGAACTGTAATCTATCAAGAATTTAGTCTATTTTTTCAAAATCAACGAAATTGCCTAAACTAAACAAAAGTCGTTCTTTCAAACTAATTTGTCTTAATCCAAGTTCAATATTTTCAATTACTCTCAAGTTCTCCCAACATGCAAATCTCTCTTTTGAGTCATCGCTGTATTAGGTTTTATCAAGCAGTCTAACAATCAAATTTCACCTTTCAGTTCTTCATTCAACTGTTTCAAGTTTGCAAACAACATTTGGCGAAAATTCCACTCACAACATGATATTCACTTGATAAAATGAAATCAAACCAATCATGAAACAAAAGCACAATTCTATTGATTATAACATGATTCAACTACACTTTCATTAACTAACAAATCCCTAGACAAGATAAACTACTCACTCATGATTAAAGATTAAACAACTAACCAATCGAATCAGTGAAATCTGAGAGGGAAGGGCTTGACAATGACAGCCTTCAATAAAGTCTTCAAACCTCTAACAAAACCAAAGTCCTCACTTAAGATTTCTCACCTACACAAGAAGCAAACTAAAAATCCTAACTAAAAAGAGTAAAATTTGGGAAGGAGTTAAACTAATCTATGTTATGCTCTCCTTCCTTGCGGCTAAGGGATGGGTTTACATAGAAGAACATGAGGATTTTCAGCCACACAGTCGAAGGAAAAATGAAGAGGCCATAGTCACATAGCTCACCACGGTCCATGGCAGGCACCACGGTTGGACCGTCATCTTGGCTGGAACCACAATTATGCTCTTCTCTTGCTCCACGGGCATAACACCTCATGGACATCCATGGCGGATCAAAATATACCTAAATGAGGTTCACATGTTGGGTCAAAATGGTCCAAATTCTTGCAAACATCATCAAACATCCATGTCCAAGCATCAATTGAGAATAAGAGTATAAATGGTAACTTAAAGCACATAATTCTCCTAAAAATGTAATAAAATGATCCTAAAATTATATATGCGATAAGCACTTACCAAACTCCCCTATGTTTAAACTGTTGCTTGTCTTTAAGCAATGCTAAAACCAAAAATTATTCAAAACCTCCTCAGGATAGACATAGGTGGCATTTCGACTGCAAAGCCAATCCAAAATTAGCTCAAAAAGATGCAAAAAATTATTTAGCAAACAGACTAGAGAATGAAATTTTCAAAAACCACTTGATATACCAAAATGTCAAATTTGAATCAATCCCCCCAAATCATCAAATACAATCATTCAACATATGAAACAAATGGAGCTAGCAATGCCAGTAGAACCTGACTATAGTCATGTAGCACTCATCACTAATGTGTTTGAAAATATATATATAAAGGTTCCCTCGATTCTCATTCCATAGACTCAAATCTACCATCTGCTTGCTAAGATTCTCTAATTCACTATCACTAAAATTCAAACACACTAGACAATCATGAGGATTTTCATAAGGTTGTAATAGGGCCACGGGTAAAGGTAAGAGGGGAACAAATGTTTTGGAAATATGGAGCTAGAAGCCATAGACTAAGAGCTAACATTTCCAATGCATCATACAACATCCTCTCTAAATCAATACAATTCATCAACAAAATATATTCCCAATTGAATAGACAAAAGAGTTGAAAGTCATAAAAATTTTACAATCCCAAACAAAGCTAACACTTTTTGCATTATCCTATTTTTTTGAGGTTTTTTTTTTTTGTTTTGCTTCTCTTTTTAAGAGTTAGCCAAGGGAAATCCATACCAAACTTTAAATCTCAATTCTTCGCTAAATTTTGTATAAGAAGACAAGGGATTTCCTTTTATCAAATAAGATCACACATCCCTTCACCAAACAATCAAATCCAGTAAAAAGATCTCAATACGTCCTACTAGCTCCCAATCAAACTTGATGTAAAAGAATGAAATACTCCTCTAGTCTTGGCTTAAGGTTGAGATAATCATTTGGCCATAGGCTATAGTAGGATGTTCAAATCAAGAAAACCGGATATAAGCTCACAGGGGCTAGTAAGGGATATAATACACAACAAAGGTGGCTATTTGGTCATTGGGTGAAACAAGTCAAAGAATGCCTCAATCATATTGCCTAAATGCATATGCGAAATGTGATCTTGAATGAGAATCAAAGCAAGTTCCAGAGAAAATATGCCAAGGAAGAGTCACACATGAAAGAAAAATGAGACTAAATTGATAAAATCTCTAAAAGCTCAAAGCCTCATGGGACATCTTCCAAGGTCATAACTAGCTCATTAGTAAACACATGCCAAAATTCATGTAAAGAGTCATGGGGTAATCAACTCGCACTCAACATATGGTCAAAACATGAATCCCATTTTTGCAAACTCATTCTCAAAAATTTTTATGCACAATTGGGTGAAGCAAAGGATCAAACTAAACCAAAGAAGTCTACCTACTCTACATAGATCATCATCGGAGGATTTTTTCTTTTTTATTCATTTTTTATTCTTTTCATTTTAAAATTTTTTTTATATGCATGCTCCTAATAACAATGCTATCCTAAAAAAATATATATGCTAAAATTATGAAAAGAAACTTTAAAAAAAACTAAAAATGCAATCTAGAATGAAAAGAAAAAGAAACTAAATATACTTCTAAAATGCATCTAAACAAACGAGATTAAAACCTACCATAAAACTCCAAAAACTAACACAAATAATATATACAATACACAAGTACACCAAACCAAATAAGGTATCAGACGCCAAATATAATGACTAGCTCCCTCATTCTTGAATTACACATTACCCTCAATATGTAGACATAGTCTAAAAAGGGAAGGGGAGCAGCAAAAAGTAATCAGAAAGGAGGTGGGAGAGGAGGATGGGATGGCTGGCCATAAGAGATATGCCAATCTCATCAGGTCTCTAAACAAGCCCTGTAGTCCTGGAAATATTAAGTCTGCGTAGCAAGCATCCCACGGAGTTTGTCGTGGCGCTCTTGGACAAAGTCACGAAGGGTGGCATTCTCAGAAGCGACATAAGCTTGAAGGGACACTTGCTCTTCCTGAATGGACCAAAGGCCGGCTTGCAGGTCGGCATAGTTAGTAGGGAGTGGTTGGGAGGAAGAGCCAGGTTTAGCTTGACTAGAATGAGGGGTGGAGGATGGGGTACGGGTTGAACAACCTCGGCGTCGCCAGGTACCTAATAAAGGTTAGCCTGATGAAGTAAGGTGGTTCGATCGACATTGGGAAGCGGTAGAAGCCGATCCCCAGGGTAAATCCAACATGAACGCCCAGCCTCTACTTTACAAAAGTTCATAATCTCAAAAGTAGCATGATCAAGCCGCTCGGACCCAAAGACTCTATCCTCAGGGTTAGGCTCAATACCTAAAAAATAGAGCAACAGTTATCATAATACCACCTATGACCATCCTACCCTTAGTGCGAACAGCAGCACTAGACAATTGTCTGGCCAAAAATGAACCGGGATCAAGATGGACACCGTCAAGCATACAGGATAAGAAATACAATTCAGATAATCTCAGGACATTCAGACTATCATCTAAAGTAAAGAAACAACAAGTTAGGATACCCTGAACTACCCGAATGTAAGGGTTCCTAATATGTGTGCACTTGGATGAACTAGTGTTGTACCTAACAGTCCCCGAAAACTCACCCCAACATGCATTTGGGTTGAATTCACAGGGGACTTATCGGTTGGTAAATCTATACTAGGTGAAAAACCGAATATACCGTTGAAGGAACCTAAGTTTAACTCATATAATTGTCCTTGCAAATAAAATAAAATGTGCCCGGCTTGACATTGAGGCCCTCTAATGACCTCAATATGAAGTGTACTCAGGAACTCTAGGGTCAAGTCCCGGTATGCTCTTTTATTTCTATGAAGTGTCCCATACCACTCTATGCAAACAACCACCTAATATCATCTAATATTCCTAATCCTGCTAACAATTGCTGATCATAATAACAAATTGCCACAATCATGCGTTCATTCAAACAAATGTATCTAGCAACATGATCAGGGTTAATTAAACCAAGAAGATGAGGAATATTACCTTGGGCTCATGCATTGGTGGAGGTTCGGGAGGTCCGTTGAGGTCGAGACGGTGCTTGGCTTGATGATCAAACCTCCTTGACACTCCTTTGTCTTTTGGTTGGTGCCATTGTTGTAAAATGAAACAAAAATGAAAACTAAAACGTAAATAATAAAATTTAAGAATGAAAAATGAAGAATTTAAGTAGAAAGAAGAAGAATTAGAGAGACAAGAACATGGTTATGGTGGATTAGGTGAAGGTGAGATGAGTTTAAAGAAGAAGAAGAAGAAAGGGATGAAATTTGTGGAAGAAAGAGAAGGATTAAGTGAAGAGGAAGGATTTTGGGTGAAAATGGAGTAAAAATGAGAAGAAATAAGGTAGGATTGAAGGTCTAGTAATGGCGGGAAATAAGGTAAGATTGAAGGTCTAGTAATGGCGGGTTTAGAGAGAAAAAGAAAGAGGTAGAGAGAGAAGGAGTCAAAGAAAAAGATGAAGTTTGGGGAAAATGGAGGGTCACTGCGGTCAAAACCCTTGACCACGGATCGTAGCAGCTCACCACTGTCTGTGACAGTGGCCACGGGCCAACCATGGTGTTTGCTGACACCAGAATTTTTTTTGATTTGTTAGATTGGCCCCCCAAGGCTGCGGTGCTGAGCTGCTGCCGTGGTGCTAAACAAATTTTATTGTTCTTTTCTTTTTCTCTCTTTTTTTATTTTTTATTTTTTTGCTCCATTTTTATCCTTCTCTCTTTTTTGTGTCTCTTTTTTTTTCTATTACTTCTTTCTCTTTTTTTGACAAAAAAATACAAAAAATAATGAAAAGCAAAGCTAAGAAAAGAAAAAGGGCTTGAGTTGCTTCCCAAGAAGCACTCTTTTAAGGTCAAGAGCTTGACCATACTTCTATGCTTGATCCGGATCAGTGAGTGTGTGGACATTTGCTTTATCACATACCACAAAATTGAATTTCTTCAAGCAATGGAACCACCTAAAAAATTCTAGTTGAAGGTCCTTCATCGTCATTAATTGATGCCATAACGCACTGTCGGCATATAAAACAAACCGCTTACATAACCCATCATACTGGCTGCCATCACCTTATTCGATCCCCAAATCAAAATCTGCATCAAATCCTTCCAAAGGGGGCAAAGAGAGAATAGCTTGAGCAAACTTGAAATAATCACTTGTAATAGACTCATTAGAATTATGGACCTCAACCTTGGGTATGCTAGATGGCATAAGAGCAGCAAACTTCACCTTGACATACCTTTGGTTGGGATCCTCGGTAGAAATTCAGTCAAAGTCAGAAGAATCTTTACAATTCAAGAGATCTTCCAAGTCAATCTCAGGGGAGGGGGGAAATTCATTCAATAGAGAAGAATTAGGAGAAACCACTTTCTCCTCCATATAACAGAACATAGCATAGCAACCTTGTACTTTAAATGTTATGCACCTCTTTCTTGCATCAATATGGCAACCTGCGATAGCCATAAAAGGCCTACCTAGAACAATTTGAACATCATTAGTCTCGGTCATGTCAACTATGATAAAGTCCTCCAATATCCAAATATCGCCTATTTTGATTGGCACATCTTCTAATTTGCCTATGGGTTGCAGTTCAGAACCATCTGCTAACTGTAGTGAAAAGGGTGCTGGTTGTAATGGCCCTAAGTGAAGCTTATGAAACAAAGAGTAAGACATTAAACTGACACTTGCACCTCGATCACACAAGGCTCTCTCAATTTTCACATTTCCCACAATATAGGGGACAGAAAAGCTACCTGGGTCAGAAAGCTTAGGTGCAAAAGTGGTGGGGATCTCTACACTTTCATTCTCTACGAATGTGGCAGCCTTACCACCATCATTCCATTCTTTACTCTCTATCATAATTATTTCTCTACCCTCTTCAATTGGTATGTCTTCGAGGTCAATAGAGTCCTCTACTTCTTCCTTCAAGGTGATGCAATTACAATGCTCATGAGGGTTAGGTTCAGGCTTGTTAGGGAGTCTATCGGGGGTGTAGATGAAGAGCTAGCTTGTTGGGCAATTTGGGCTTCCAATATCTTGTTGTGAGTAGTAAGTACATTAATTTTAGAGGATAATTGCTTAATATACTCATCCTGCTTTTGTTGTGCCATAAGTATACTATCCATCATGACCTTTAAATTGGACTTTTGGGATACTTATAGAGGGAAATGAGGTCTCTGAAAACTGGGGGGCAGCCTAACATTCATTTGGGGTAGTCAGAGGGCTTGGATCAGACCTATATGGGAAATTCGGATGATTCCTCAAACCCGAATTGTAGGTACTAGAATAAGGGTCATTGACTGGTCTTGGGTTGAAGTTTTGGACATAATTGACTTCACTGGAGTCTTAGGAAAAAGGACTCTCAACTTGACAATTTAAAGTCACATGTTCGATAGAACCACAAATTTCACATGGGAAAGGGGCACTAGAATTCACAACATTAACATTTATACAGTCAATCTTCGAGTCATAGCATCAACTTTAGCAGAAAACAAAGTAAGTGCATCAACTTCAAGCTTACCTCCAACCTATTTGGTTTGGCCTTATTTAGTGGACCATTAGAAATTGTTGAGTGTCATCTCCTCAATCAAATTATAATCCTCATCTTCAATCTTATTCATCAAAGTTCCTCCTGTCGTCGCATCGATAGTGGACCTTTCATGTTGGGTCACACCATTATAAAAAGCTTGAATAATTATCCATCATCAAAGCCCATGATGGGGGCATAAATGCAGCAAATCCTTAAACCGCTTCCAAGACTTATATAGCATCTTATCATCCCTTTGAGTGAAGTTGGTGATTTGATTCCTCAAACTTGCCATTTTGCTTGAAAGGAAGAACTTGGCGAGGAAAGCTCTATAAGCTCATCCCACGTGGTGATACATCCCGAGGGCAAACAATGCAGCGAAGCTCTTGCCTTATCCCTTAGTGAGAAGGGGAATAATCGCAGTCGAATGGCATTGGTGGAGACTCTGTTAAGCTTCAACGTGTCATACACCTCTAAATAGGCCGAGAGGTACAAATTCGGGTCTTCTAAAGGAGTGCCTCTGAGCTGGGATTGTTGCACCATGGAAATGAGAGCCACTTTGAGCTCAAAATTGTTCACATCAACGTTAGGGCGAGCGATGCATGAGGCGATTCCTTGGACTCCAGGGGTAATAAAATCCCTAAGCGTCCTCCTTTGGTCACCTCCTCCTCACGCCATATTTGTTGGAGTTCTTCTTGCCTCATGTATTTGTTCTTCAATCTTTGCTTCTTTCTCTTAAACAGAAAGTCCACTCGATTTCAGGATCGGATTCATATAGAAATGGACTTTGCATAAACAGAGAAGATTCCTATAGGCACTATCACTAACACTACCAATGCAATCAAACAAGAAAATAAAAGACAAAAAATACAAAATACTTAGTCACTTTCGTAAGACTAACTCAATAGTTATCAAATTGGTCCCCAGCAACGGCGCCAAAAACTTGACTACTGCTGGAAGTGCACGGGTGTCGTAGTATCGATAAAATATCATTCTCACAGACCAAAGTAATCTATCGAGTCCTTTCTAATCAGAAAATGCTACGCAATAACTTAATCACGGATTTGATTTAACAACTTCTTAGCAAGTGATTCTAAATTCAATCAAAAAGAAACACCTACGGATTTATGTAGTTAAGAAAGGTGTTGGATTAATATGATTAATATACGCATTTCTCTAATCGGATAACTTCGAGGAATTGTAATCTATCCAAAATTTAGTCTATTCTTTCGGAATCAACCAAATTGCCTAAACTAGGTAAAAGTCATTCTTTCAAACTAATTTATGTTAATCCAAGTTCAATATTTTTGATTACTCTCAAGTCCTCCCAACATGCAAATCTCTCTTTCAAGTCATCGCTATATTAGGTTATATAAAGCAATCTAACAATCAAATTTCACCTTTCAGTCCTTCATTCAACTGTTTCAAGTGTGCAAACAAAATTTGGCGAAAATTCGACTCACAACATGATATTCACTTGATAAAATGAAATCAAACCAATCATGAAACAAAAGCACAATTCTATTGACTATAACATGATTCAACCATGCTTTCATTAACTAACAAATCCCTAGACAAGATAAACCACTCACTCATGATTAAAGATTAAACAACTAACCAATCGAATCAGTGAAATCTGAGAGGGAGGGGCTTGATAATGATAGCCTTCAAGAAAGTCTTCAAATCTCTAACAAAACCAAACTCCCCACTCAAGATTTCTCACCTACACAAGAAGCAAATTAAAAATCCTAACCAAAAAGAATAAAATTTGGGAAGGAATTGAACTAATCTATGTCATGCTCTCCTACCTAGCTACTAAGGGACGGGTTTATATAGAAGAACATGAGGATTTTCAACCATACAGCTCAAGGAAAAATGAAGAGGCCACAGTTACAGAGCTCACCACGGTCCGTGGCAGGCACCACGGTTGGACCCATTGGACCGTGGTCTTGGCTGGAACCAAAATTATGCTTTTCTCTTGCTCCACAGGCATAACATCTCATAGACATCTGTGGGCTGTCAAAATATACCCAAATGAGGGTTAAATGCAGGGTCAAAATGATCCAAATTCCTGCAAATATCATCAAACAACCATACCCAAGCATAAATCGAGAATAGGAGTGTAAATAGTAGCTTAAAGCACATAATTCAACTGAAAATGTAACAAATGATCCTAAAATAATATATACGATAAGCACTTATCAAGCATCTTAAAGTTAAGTGCCCAATGCCAAATCCATTTATTTGTCCTTTTCTTTTTGATTTTTTTAATTTTCAACTTTTTCAAAAGTTACTTGATTCCATGGGCTCTCTTGGGTGGATAAAGACATGAATAGAGATGACATTAAGAGAAGAGCTTAGTAGATATTCAGGAAATTAAAGATATGGATAGAGATAGAACCTAATCACTGGCACTGAAATCAGAACTTAATTAATTCAATTTATTTTATTTGTTGAATGAAAAGTCAATGGGGAACTCGACACTTATTGAATACTCATCTTGACATTGAGAATGGGTTAGATATCAAACTCAAAGTTGGTTATATAGTGATACTAGCACGACAAAAATTCTGGCCTTCAACAATCAAAGCTAGAACTAACCTCCAAGAGGCATGGGTTACATGAATTCAATACACATAATAAGAGCAAAACAAATATAATCAGAACACTCAAACTCTTCCCAAAATAAAATTGTTGAGAATAAAGAAAAGAAATAAAATTTTTAAATTAGCATGCAATAGGGGAGAAAAAATATTAAACAAATAAAAAAGGATAAAAGGGGAAGGAAATTAAAAATACTCTTCATTGCCAGGTAACGGCGCCAAAAACTTAATGTGAATTTTACATTTAGCTTAAACAACACTTTTCACTTACAACGGCACAAAGTTAATTGTAGACTAGCGACTATAGGATGCTCATCCCACGAGGAACAATAGTGATTTTAAATTTCAACATTTCAGATAATAAAGAATAACTTAATTGTGGTGTTTAATTATCAATATGAATTAAAACAATAAAAGAAAAGCAATTGCATCAAGTAGAGAGAAATTAGATTAGAAAGTGATCTAGGACTGCAAATTTGAGCACTGAATCAAATTTTGAATTGCTCATTCAAATTTGGGTTTGATTTGCCTCTTGTTCAACCTAAGCTAAAAGCATTAGGTCGTAGATTAAAAAGACGATTATAATTATCAAATGAGATTATTTATCTATTGGTTTAGCATGAACCATTCTTTTGGGACATAGCTCATTTAAGTTCTAGCATAAGTTATTCAACTTTAGCCATATTAATTTTAAGCGTAATTGCATAACATTATATTAGCCTATAAGGTCTAATATTCATTTCAGATAGCAAATAAAATGACTGTAATCAATATGAATCAAGAATAGTATTAAGATGCATAAATGGGTTAAGATCTAGTATAAACTCAAAATTAAGCAATTAAAGAGACAAAAATAAACCCCAAAAGTAATTACCAAAACAATATTATTGTCAAAGATCCATGGTAATCGTAGAAGAGTATTTTAGCTAACCGAAGTTAGTAAAAACACCATTAAAGTTGGTATACTTAACCTTCTATGCCCAAACTTCAGTACTAGATTACATAAAATGTTATACTTAAGCACAACCTCTCAAATTTGACTCACAAAGGAGATAAGCAGAGACAAGGGAAAAATAGCTAAATAATCTTATTTTCCTTCCAAACTCCTGAACCCAAATAATTTTGTCTTACAAAAGACTCTCTGAAAATTGAAAGATGGAAGATGGGAGAGTGAAGGATGCTTGGATAAGTGAGAAAGTGAATGGATCCAACCTGGATGTAACGCCCCCAAATTAAACATGTATCATTATTTATATTCTCCTTAATAAAACACTCAATTATAATCTAATAAATCCAATGATAGGAGTGTTACCGCCGTCCAAAAAGACAAGCCTTGAAATGTGAGTGCTATAAATGACACAGTTAAGCATAGCTTCAATCATACACCTTCAAAAATACAACTTTAAATTATGCATATACTGCATTACTTCTGATCCATCTAGATTTTCTTACTTCACTGATTCTCTTCAACTAATTTGCTGGGATGAGGGCAATTCTCTGAGCATTTACCTAAAACAAAACATGAAAAACATTTCGAACTATGAGCCGAAGCTCAGTACGTGCATTCCTATATTGATAAATGATCTCTAAATAAATGGTTTGGGCGGCCGCTTTGCAATTCAATTTAAGTTAAAACAGAGAATAAGATAAACGTAAAACTGCATTGCTAGTTATTATCTGATAGTGAACCCCTTGATACTGTTACGATCTATAGATAGGTGTACACCTGCCAAACCGATCGGGAACCTGGCCTGAAGCCGCGCGGGTAAATGAAGGGCGAATGCCCTATAGATGATAACTGATGGGGTCACTAATTAACTGATAAATCACTATGTAAACTGATTTATTGATGTACTTACCAAAACATGATAACGTTGATAACTACACACTGATTGCTAAAGATACAGGCAATGGACGTACCTGAAGTCTTTAAAATGATATTTCACTTGATAATACTTATGCACAATGGAAACGATAGACTAGGCCCCTTTTCTGTTTAAGAGATGTCATTAGAGATAAATGTAGTTAGTAAACCATGTTTACTGACATAATTTATAACTTTAATGGAAATTGATTAATGAAAAAGACTTCCACAGTCCCAATAATTCAATGTAAGGCAAGTTAAACCAAAATGATTTGAAAAATAAATCAGTTAGGGTTATTGAACTTAAAACATAACAATCTAATACAAAATGGACCAATTGGAATGGTTGAGCTGCTAATAAAAAGATTTCAATTGATATAAATGAAATATGAGTTTCTGATATCTCTGAAATGGATAATAGAAAGTGTAATGCTTCTGAAACGGATAATAGAATGTGCAATAATTCTGAAATGGATAATGGAAGGTTTAATGCTATGAAGGGTGTTGTGAGGTTCATAAAGGCTCAAATAACCTCAGTTTGATACGTTAAGTACTGATTTCTTTCTTCACACCATACCGTTTCATGGTCTACTTTAGAAAATCCACATCTTTCACTCTCGACCTCCAATTGAGATATAAAACCCCAATATGAAAAGCTCATAATGTCCACTAAAACTTTCATTTAGGACACAAAGCATGATTCACATAGTAAAGTCCCTAAAATTAGAGTAGAACACAAACATGCACAATTTTAATCCAATCTGCGCAGTCGTAGCAAAACGACCATAACGTTTTTCCAAACTCGGATTAAAAGATTCAAAAGCATTTGAAAGATAACTCATTGATATATCCACACACAAAAATTCACAATTTTTCAATGGCCCAATCAATACCAGTTTTTCCGTAAAGTCCCCTGTTCAAATATGCTCCCAGTTTCGGTGTATTCTGCGCAGTCTTCAGTAAATTGGTCATAACTTTGCGCACACAACTCGGAATCAAGTAATTCAAAATCCTATTGAAAGCTAACATCCTGCTCTAGCTACTCACCAAAAATCACAATTTTTCCATGCCTCGTTTGTTACCAGTTTAATCCGAAACAGACCCCTGTTTTGGGTCTGTTTCCAGCCCAAAATCACTTAGTTTCAATCTTTTCTTCACAAATCCACCCATTACAATCACTCTTTAACTCATCTAAATTATCATAAACATCTTGATATTCATTACCAATGCCAAAGAGCACAAAATCTCTTTTAAAACAATCAAACTTCATCATTACAACCTACACTTGCATGAACATGAACAACTTCAAGCATCACTTGCTTTCAAGCATAATCAACAACCAAAATATCAAAACAACTCTTGATTCCATATAAACAACATGATCAATAATCAAAAACAAGAATCAAACTCCAAAGCATGATCAAATCAACAATATAAAGTGAGGATATTACTCACTTGTGCTTGAATATGGAGGTGTGAATGATGTGTGAAGAGTGTGGGGTTGTGGCTGGTAGTTGGGGGGTGTTGGAGGCGGCTGAGGGGTGGCTGCCTTGGTGGTTGCTGGTGGCATAAGGTGGCAGAATGGGCTGGCAGCAGGTGGCCATAGGAGAGGAGAAGGAGGAGAAGAAAAGAGAACCTTGAGTTTGTGTTTTACTTGGATGAAAATTGCTCTTGAGTCACTTGCATATACTTGGTTGCAATTGAAGTGAAAATACATGGCTGAGGATTCACCACCCCAAAATAATATCTTTGCTAGTTACAATTAGGGATTAATGATAGTAATTAGCTTAACAAATGTATTAGGAAGTTGTTGGGCCAAAATTGGGCCCAATTGAGTTGTGCTTGAAATCAAAACGTCCCGATGCGATAAAATATTTACGAAGCTCGAAATTAAATTTTTGTGAAAATAATTTAATCTTTTAAATCATAATTATTGAGGCCTACTATCGATTTTTTCCGAAATTTTCTAGTAAATGAAACTCGAATTGTAAAGTGCGGCCCAAAATGAATTCTCCCCACCGGGATAATTGAATGAGGTAAATAGATGTGAAAAATGAATAACATCACTTAATTAAATAAATGAACATGATTTGGGGTCGGACTATTACAGCATTCCCCCCTTAAAGAGTTTCGTCCTCGAAACTTATGAACTTTGTCAAAATGTGCAAGGTTATCTGAAGTAAGTGTGGGTACTTGACTTTCACCTGATCCTTAATTTCTCAAGTAAGTTTTGAGAAAGTATGATTTGCCCAGAGTAATTGGGTTAAGGATATTTGCTTGATATTTAACTGATGAATCCTGATCTAATATCTGGACTGTGTACTTGTGAAGCATAAGACCCTCAATGATCGCAATGGGTTTGATTATGACAGTGTGATCAGGATATGGATTGTACTGCCGGAGTTGTGAGGTAAGGAATACGCTATGCACGTATTTGACTTATATAGGCAGACCTGGTAGATAAGCTATGGAATTCGACCTTTTAATGAACTGATATAGTCTAATAGATCTTGGCCTCAACTTAGTTTGCAGTTCAACCTCCTTACACCCTTAATTGATGAAACCTTCTGAAAACCTTGTTATATAACTGAAATTTCAGGAAGTCCCTTCTTTTAGCAACATAGCGTTTCTGTCGATTTCAATAAGATATTTTCAGGAATCTTCTGACAGGTGTCACCTTACTGAATGCTGGAGAAGATCTTCATGACCCATAAAATGATTTTGTTGTCAATGTCTACCGTCATTTTGTCCTGATGTTTCATGTAAGATGTTCTGCTGGTGCTATCAGCGTGTCGCCAACTGGGAGTTTTATACTTTCTTCAAATGCAAATGTTGGTTGTAGGCCGTGAAGTACTACAGGCACCAACTCATAAGAGTTGGATCCATTGATATTTTAGATGCTTGCCCATCCATTTTAGGGTGATAAGAACTGCTAAAATTCCATCGAGTTCCAAAAGGCTCTTTGAAGTGCTTGCCCAAAGCAAGCTTGAAATCTCTAATCTCTATCAGACACTATATATGAAGGAATTCCATGCTAAAGTCTGTTGTAATTGAATCCCCTTCTCAAGATTTTGCTTCATTCTTTGGAACTCAAGACTACTATCCTAATCTACTCTAATTTCCTCCATGAGGAAGGGCTGTAAGGTAGGTGCCTGCAATTGAACATTTGCCTTCCTGTGCGACACTAATTGAATGCCCAAGTCCTCAAGCTCTCTCAAGAGATTCAACTAACTGAGTAATCACTATAGTGCGCAAGAGATGTCGTGTCTTCCTATTCAGGGCATCTGACACAATATTTCCAGTTCTTGGTTGACAGGGATGTCCAAATTGTAATCCTTAAGCAATTCTAATCAATGCCTTTGTCTCAGTTAGAGCTTCGTCTGAGTAAAGATATACTTTAGACTTTGATGATCAGTATAGGTTCTTGCATGGTATCCCATATAAGTAATGTCTCCAAATTTGCAGTTCAAAGGCTACAGCTGCTAACTCCAGATCATGGGTAGGAGAACTCTTCTCATAAGACTTGAATTGTTGGGAGGCATAAGCCATCAGTTTAACTTCTTGCTAACTTTGTAGTTTTCTTCACCAAATTGGTCAGGGAAGATAATAATTGGCAAATCCTTCCTGAAACTCAATAATTCCCTACCAAAACCCAACAAGTTTCTAGTCTCAATGCACTGGTGGGTCTTTAGTACTTTGTAACTGCTTTTGCCTTTTGCAAATTAACCTTAATCTCATCCTTTGGAACCATATGTTCCAAAGCTACCATTGCTTCTAACCAAAACTCATGCTTCTTGTATTAGCTATGTACTTGATGTTCCTTCAAGGTCTATAACACTGTCCTTAAATGAACAATATGCTCATCTTTATCCTTGGAGTATTTCAAGATATCTTTTATAAATACCACCACACTTGTCTAGGTATGATCTGAAACTCGATTCATAAGATCCGTAAAGGCCGCGGGGCCATTGATTAAGCCAAAAGGCATCACAATGAATTCATAGTGACCCAAATATGGTCCTTAGTGTGGTTTTGGTAATGTATTCAGATATAATGCTAAGTTGATGGTACCCTGACCTCAAATCAATCTTAGATCAGACTCTTGCTCCCTGCAGTTGATCAAATAAGTCATCTACTTGGGGCGATGGATATTTGTTTTTTTATGGTGATCTTGTTCCGCTCCCTGAAATCAATGCATAACCTCAAGGTTTTACTCGTTTTCTTTACAAATAAAACTGGGCATCCCATTGAGGAACTTTTGGATGGTCCGATAAATACTTTCTGTAATAGCTCATCTAACTGAATCTTCAGTTTTCTAAGCTCTGTTGGCACCATACGATATAGGGCTTTGGAGATAGATTGGGTATTAGGTATTAATTCAATCTCACAATCAATTTCTCTTTGCGGAGCACTCCTGGTAATTCTTCAGGAAAACATTTCTGAATCCACTAACTATAGGAATATCATTTGCTTTTTTTTTTTTTCTTTCCTTCAGTTGAATGTTACTAGCATAACACCAATACAAAATATATCCTTGCCATAAGTGCTCATTGATTTTCATAACAAAATTTAAAGGACAAGGTTTTTTTTCCCCCCCTCTCTTTGACCATGAAACGTATTTCTCTCCCTTGCTCTTCTCTGGAAATAACCTTAGGGTCATCACAACCTATCTTGACCCCATAAGTACACAACCAGCTCATTTCTAAGATGATATCAAAGTCTGACCAATCAAATTGAATCAGAACTCCAGGAAAACTATCTTACCAATAGTAATGGAAACAAATTTATAAGAGGTAGAATACTCAACTCTAAAGTCAATGGACAACTTGATTCCATAATTGGTTTCTGCCTCCTTATTCTCAAAGTTCACTTGCATGGCAGGAATATAAATGAATGAGTAGCAATTGAATCTACCATACCAGATATGACAACTTTCTTCTTGCTCAACATGTGATCCCTTCCTACAGTTGCATGCCTTGAAGGTGAGAATCCTTGTTTACAGTCTTCAATCTTCAGGAACAGGCAACAATGTGTTGCTCTAACCATCGCACCACATACATTTGTTAGTTCCCACTCGG
Organism: Carnegiea gigantea; assembly: GCA_029747015.1. Taxonomy (NCBI): domain Eukaryota; kingdom Viridiplantae; phylum Streptophyta; class Magnoliopsida; order Caryophyllales; family Cactaceae; genus Carnegiea; species Carnegiea gigantea. The sequence goes on from JAKOGI010001402.1 coordinate 204,537, forward strand.
CACTCAGGAGTGCTATGGTTAATTTTTCCACAAATTTGCTCTAAGTGAAACCAAACCCTAAGAGCCGATTCTTAACAGTGCTCCACCAAATATTGGTTTCATCAGTTAGATAAAATGTTCCAATATTCACCATTTTATCCCCTGGAACCTCCATTACAGTGAAAATTTTCTCCACTCCTCGAATCCATTCTTAAGGTTCCACTGTGTCATACTTTCCACTCTAGAGTTTTTTAGTCTAAATCGACTGAAGGCCTTTTTCCAAAGGGTAGTAACCCATCAAAATTTCTCGCTGATGCAATCCAAATGCATGGCAAAGATTTTAATTGTCAAACTTTAGCTTTATGCAAGTGATTTTCAATAGAAAACGGAGGTTGCATCAGCCAAAAGGTGGACACATTGCGTTCCCCCTAGCAATAGCTTCCACAAGTTTGATAATAACCAACCTTTATACAAAGCGTAGCTAAAATCTACCTTCTATTCAAGTGTGCTACAAAATTATCATCTATTGACATGGGTGCAACCCAATCATAATCCAGCTACTAGCAGCAATTGGGCTATTAAAAGAGAAAAAGGTGACCAGAACTGATGAAGATGTAACATGAGAGTGAATGACAATGCAATTTGATGGGGGGATGCCATGAAAATAAAAGATGAAGCCCCTGGTCAAAGTAAGGAGTATCCAACAATTGATAATCCAACAAAGATAATGGTAGATGGTATATGTTCCCCGAAGGTGCAGTGAAATATTTTCAAGAGTAATGCTTACTTCACAGATGGAGGTGGGGTCAATGGACTGTGTACAAGGGTTTGGGAATTTAAGCAAGCCTTGAATTGCATTGGATTAAAGCAAAATATCTCTTTAAAGTATCATTGGTTTCTCTTATATGGAATAGTCTGTAGTCAATGGTTTCAAACTTATGTACCATAGAATAAGCCTCTCCGAAATCCTACAATTCAGGGGATACTACATCAAGAATCTCCTTATAGCTCGCCTAGATGAGGTTCTTGATTACAGAAGAAAATATCTGCAATCCATGAGGCATATTGAAATAATTGCCACTTGGATTCGGGAAGTGCACAAAATGACACCCATATGATGAGGAAATATAAGCTCAAAATTGTATATATCCACTAACTTGAACAGTCTGTACCATCAGACTTCTAGGCTAAATTTCATTAACCACTGGTCTCCAAATGTGCTGCAATATGGGTCCTTGGAAAGCTAACTTTTTGTACTTTGTCATAAACTAATAAAACACCTCTATCTGATGGAATGTATAGGCTGTAAGTGGACTAAACTTCGACCTTGTGCATTAGGATTTTGCCCAATTTGCAGGCTTTGACTTGTCTAATAGTTTTGAATAACCAAATGACCTCTAATCCACTTGAAACTTGTTTCATATGAAAGATATCTCCATAAACTTAAAGTTGGGATGGCGAACCCTTGCGTAAATCATATTGATCATGGACAAAAGTTACTTCAAGGTCGGTCCTTGTGCACTGATCAAAACTGCCAAGTTGATTGAACTTGTGTATTCCGCCCAGACTTGGTTTTCCCTATGCATTTAACCTCAAAATGAGTTAAAGGCCCTTCGTAGGACACATTTGTAACAACCCCCAACCCTAAGGCTGCGAGTGTTAATGATTCTGAAATTTATGGGGCGAAACGGACAGAGTTTCGCTTGCAAACTGACCAATTCTCAGGCTTAAAGCCTTACATCACATCATCTGCATCGAATAGAAGTATAAAAGGATACCAAACCAAGCTCAACGGCTATAAGCCGGAGACCATAACTCTACGAGCTACACGCCCGGAGTATAAGGGTTTACATCCTAAAAATAAACAATTCAAGCTAAAAGAATGGCATACCAATCATATGGGTGGCTCATATGACCATACATATCTAAATGCATTGGAACACCTCTAACTTGTTGTCAAAAAATCACCCTCGAATCTGATTCCTGAGATCAAACTATATACACATTGTATCGATCCATCTGAGAAAGTAGAATATACAATTAGAATATGCGGGAGATCAGCAGACATTACTATTGTCACAAATCTCCAATGATATCATAATAATCTTCATTCCTCACTAACCAATTTTCTCAGTACCTTAACTCCATAATCCATATCCCATAAAGAAAATCACAACCTGGCTCTGATACCAAATCTGTAACGCCCCCAAATTAAACATGTATCATTGTTTATATTCTCCTTAATAAAACACTCAATTATAATCTAATAAATCCCATGATAGAGGCGTTACCGCCGTCCAAAAGGACAAGGCTTGAAATATGAGTGCTATAAATGACATAGTTAAGCATAGCTTCAATCATACACCTTAAAAAATACAACTTTAAATTATGCATATACTGCATTACTTCTGATCCATCCAGATTTCCTTACTTCACTTATTCTCTTCAACTAATTTGCTGGGATGAGGGCAATTCTCTAAGCATTTGCCTAAAATAAAACATGAAAAATATTTCGAACTGTGAGCCGAAGCTCAGTACGTGCATTCCTGTATTGATAAATGATCTCTAAATAAATGGTTTGGGCGGCAGCTTTGCAATTCAATTTAAGTTAAAACAGAGAATAAGATAAACGTAAAAGTGCATTGCTAGTTATTATCTGATAGTGAACCCCTTGATACTGTTATGATCTCTAGATAGGTGTACACCTGCCAAACCGATCGGGAACCTGGCCTGAAGTCGCGCGGGTAAATGAAGGGCGAATGCCCTATAGATGATAACTGACGGGGTCACTACTTAACTGATAAATCACTATGTAAACTGATTTATTGATGTACTTATCAAAACATGATAACGTTGATAACTACACTCTGATTGCTAAAGATACAGGCAATGGACGTACCTGAAATCTTTAAAATGATATTTCACTTGATAATACTTATGCACAATGGAAACGATAGACTAGGCCCCTTTCCTGTTTAAGAGATGTCATTAGAGATAAATGTAGTTAGTAAACCATGTTTACTGACATAATTTATAACTTTAATGGAAATTGATTAATGAAAAAGACTTTCACAGTGCCAATAATTCAATGTAACGCAAGTTAAACCAAAATGATTTGAAAAATAAATCAGTTAGGGTTATTGAACTTAAAACATAACAATCTAATACAAAATGGACCAATTGGAGTGGTTGAGCTGCTAATAAAAAGATTTCAATTGATATAAATGAAATATGAGTTTCTGATATCTCTGAAATGGATAATAGAAAGTGTAATGCTTCTGAAACGGATAATAGAATGTGCAATAATTCTGAAATGGACAATGGAAGGTTTAATGCTATGAAGGGTGTTGTGAGGTTCATAAAGGCTCAAATAACCTTAGTTTGATACGTTAAGTACTGATTTCTTTCTTCACACCATACCGTTTCATGGTCTACTTTAGAAAATCCACATCTTTCACTCCCGACCTCCAATTGAGATATAAAACCCCAATATCAAAAGCTCATAATGTCCACTAAAACTTTCATTTAGGACACAATGCATGATTCACATAGTAAAGTCCCTAAAATTAGAGTAGAACACAAACATGCACAATTTTAATCCAATCTGCGCAGTCGTAGAAAAACGACCACAACTTTTTCCATAGAACTCGGATTAAGGAGATTCAAAAGGCATTTGAAAGATAACTCATTGATATATCAACACACAAAAATTCACAATTTTTCAATAGCCCAATCAATACCAGTTTTTCCGTAAGATCCCCTGTTCAAATATGCTCCCAGTTTCGGTGTATTCTGCGCAGTTTTCAGTAAATTGGTCATAACTTTGCGCACACAACTCGGAATCAAGTAATTCAAAATCCTGTTGAAAGCTAACATCCTGCTCTAGCTACTCACCAAAAATCACAATTTTTCCATGCCTCGTTTGTTACCAGAAACAGACCCTTGTTTTGGGTCTGTCTCCAGCCCAAAATCACTTAGTTTCAATCTTTTCTTCACAAATCCACCCATTACAATCACTCTTTAACTCATCTAAATTATCATAAACATCTTGATATTCATTACCAATGCCAAAGAGCACAAAATCTCTTTTAAAACAATCAAACTTCATCATTACAACCTACACTTGCATGAACATGAACAACTTCAAGCATCACTTGCTTTCAAGCATAATCAACAACCAAAATATCAAAACAACTCTTGATTCCATATAAACAACATGATCAATAATCAAAAACAAGAATCAAACTCCAAAGCATGATCAAATCAACAATATAAAGTGAGGATATTACTCACTTGTGCTTGAATATGGAGGTGTGAATGATGTGTGAAGAGTGTGGGGTTGTGGCTGGTAGTTGGGGGGTGTTGGAGGCGGCTGAGGGGTGGCTGCCTTGGTGGTTGCTGGTGGCATAAGGTGGTAGAATGGGCGGGCAGCAGGTGGCCGTAGGAGAGGAGAAGGAGGAGAAGAAAAGAGAACCTTGAGTTTGTGTTTTACTTGGATGATATACTTGGTTGCAATTGAAGTGAAAATACATGGCTGAGGATTCACCACCCCAAAATAATATCTTTGCTAGTTACAATTAGGGATTAATGATAGTAATTAGCTTAACAAATGGATTAGGAAGTTGTTGGGCCAAAATTGGGCCCAATTGAGTTGTGCTTGAAATCAAAACGTCCCGATGCGATAAAATATTTACGAAGCTCGAAATTAAATTTTTGTGATGTTACGAAAATAATTTAATCTTTTAAATCATAATTACCGAGGCCTACTATCGATTTTTTCCGAAATTTTCTAGTAAATGAAACTCGAATTGCAAAGTGCGACCCAAAATGAATTCTCTCAACCGGGATAATTAAATGAGGTAAATAGATGTGAAAAATGAATAACATCACTTAATTAAATAAATGAACATGATTTGGGGTCGGACTATTACACTGGACCTCCTTTTATAGTAAAAATTGCACATCTCTTGATGCCCAAAATATGGTAAAAAATTAATTTCAATTAATTTTTGGCTTATATTGCATGAGAAAAGGCTAGTCGTTAAGGCAAAATTAATCTTGATTTGGACTAGGCCTTGCTCACAAGAGCAAATTTCAGCTACCGCATCATGTGTTGATGCAGGGAGTGATGAGCGACTGGCTACTGAGGGCTTGCTCAGGCCAGGCGAGAAAAAAATTAGGAGAGAAGTAGTGAGGCTCACTAGATTTACCCGATTGGCCTTGGTGCTCAAGGATAGGCCCATGCGGGCTGTGAAGGAGTGAGAGAAGAGGTTGCGGGGCTGGGCTCGAACATGAGCTGCTTGGAGTTAGGTTGAGTCAAGTGAGACTGATCAATTTTGTGCCCAAATACATTTCTTTTTTGATTTCACCCCAAAATCATATAAAATATGCATTATTCTCTCAGGAAATATATCTTAAAGACTAAAAAAGAGGTAAAACAAGGAGTAAATTTACATATAAATTATGAATTATCAGCTCCCCACACCAAAACTTTGCGACTCCTCGAGCAAAGAATACATATATTCATTCAACCTATTTACTAAAACAAGATTTATTGAAGAAACTACGACGATCCAACCATGTCCACTCTAAATGACATAGTTCAATTCCCTACCAACCCACAGCTCATCATTAAATATTTCTGATGTCAACTAAGCCATTAAGCCAATGTTCGAGCAAATTAAGCACATAATGAAACCATGTAGCAAACCATAATTACAAAATTTCAGCCCACACAATAAAAATCACAATAGCAACTCAAAGTTAAGTCCCTAATGCCGAATCTTTAATTGTCCCTTTCTTTTTGTTTTTTTTTTTATTTTGAACTTTTTCAAAAGTTACTTGATTCCATGGGATCTCTTGGGTGGATAAAGACATTAACAAAGATAATATTCAAAGTAGAGCTTAGTACATATTCAGGCAATTAAAGAAATGGATAGAGATAGAACCTTATCATTGGTATCGAAATCAAAACTTAATTAATTCAATTTATTTCATTTGTTAAATGAAAAGTCAATGGGGAACTCAATACTTATTGAATACTCATCTTGACATTGAAAATGAATTTAAATCTCAAACTCAAAATTGGATACATAGTGATGCTAGCACAACCAAAATTTTGGCCTTCAACTTGTCAGAGCTAAAACTAGCCTCCGATAGGCATGGGTTACGTGAATCACATTCACATAATAAGAGTATGGCATGCATAATCAGAACACACAAACTCTTCCCAAAATAAAATTGTTGAGAATAAAGAAAAGAAATAAAATTTTAAATTAGCATGCAATGGGGGAGAAAAAAAATTAAACAAATAAAAAAGGATACAACGGAGAGGAAATTAAAAAATCACTATTCATTCCCTAGCAATGGCACCAAAATTTGATGTGGATTTCATGTTTAATTTGAAAAACCATTTTTATTTGCAAGTGTATCAAGTTAATTTTAGACTAGTGAGTATAGGATATCAATCATATGAGGAACAATGGTGATTTTAAATTTCAACACTACCAATTATAAAGAATAATTTAATTAAGGTGTTTGACTGTCAATATGAATTAAAAGAACAAAAGAAAAGAATTTGTGTCGAGCAGAGAGAAATTAGATTAGAGACTGATCTAGGACTGTGCATTTTACTATTGATTCAAATTTTGAATTGCTCATTCAAATTAGGGTCCGATTTGTCTCTTGATCAACATACGTTACGAGCATTAGGTCATAAATTAAAAAGATGATTATAATTATCAAATTATGTTATTTATCTAGTAGTTTAGCATGAACCATTCTTTTGGGACATAACTCATTGAATTTCTAGCATGAATTATTCAATTTTAACCATTTTAATTTTAAACCCAATTGCATAACATCATATTAGTCTATAAGGTCCAATATTCATTTGAGATAGTAAATTAAATGACTGTAATCAATATGAATCAAGAATAGTATTAAGATTAATAAATGGGTTAAGATCTAGTATAAACTCAAAATTATACAATTAAAGAGACAATAACAAACTCCAAAAGCAATTAGCAAAACAACATCATTATCAGAGATCCATGATAATCCTAGAAGAGTATTTTAGCTAACCATAGTTAGCAAAAACACCATTAAAGTTAGTATATTTAACTTTCTATTGCCAAACTTAAGAAGTAAATTACATAAAATGATATACTTAAGTACAATCTCTCACCTTTGACCTACAAAGGAGATGAGAAGAGAGAAGAGAATAATAGCTAAAAAAATCTTATTTTCCTTCTAAATTCCTCAACCCAAATAATTTCATCTTACAAACGACTCTATAAAAATTGAAAGATGGAAAATGGGAGAGTGAAGAATGCTTGGATGCTTGGATAAGTGACTGAGTGGATGGATCCAAAATGCACCCCTTTTTATAGTGAAAATTCCACATCTCTTGGTGCCCAAAAAATAATGAAAAAATAATTTCAATTAATTTTTGGCTATTATATTGCATCAAAAATGGTTAGTCTTAAGCACAAAATTAAACTTGATTTCGACTAGGTGTAGCTCAAAAGAGGAAAGCTCAGCTACTGCGTCCTATGTTGATGCTGGAAATCATGAGCCACGGGCTGCCGAGGGCTTGACTGGTCCAGGCGAGAAAAAAATAAGGAGAGAAGGAGTGAGGCTCACTAGGATCAACCAGTTGGCCTCAGTGCTCAAGGACAGGCCCATGTGGGCAGTGAAGGAGTGAGAGAAGAGGTTACAGGGCTGGGCTCGAACATGAGCTACTTGGAGTTAGGTCAAGTCGACAAAGACTGATCAACTTCGTGCCCAAATTCATTTCTTTTTATTTTCATCACAAAATCATATAAAATATGAATTAGTCTCTCATGAAGTATACCTTAAAGACTAAAAAAGAGGTAAAATAAGGAGTAAATTTACACATAAATTATGAATTATCAACTCCCCACACCAAAACTTTGCTACTCCTCGAGCAAAGAATACATATATTCATTCAAGTTATTAACTAAAATAAGATTTAGGGAAGAAACTACAATGATCAATCCATGCATGTCTACTCTAAATGACACAGTTTAATTCACTACCAACCCACAGCTCATCGTTAAACATTTTTACTTTCAACTAAGCCATTAACCCAACATTCGAGCAAATTAAGCACATAATGAAACCACGTAACAAACCGTAAGTACAAAATTTCACCCGACACAACAAAAATCACAAGAGCATCTGAAAGTTAAGTCCCTGATGCCGAATCCATTTAATTGTCCTTTTATTTTTGAATTTTTTTTTTTGATTTTGAACTTTTTCAAATGTTACTTGATTCTGTGGACTCTCTTGGATGGATAAAGAGATGAATAAAGATAACATTCAGAGAAGAGCTTAGTACATATTCAGGAAATTAAAGAAATAGATAGACATAGAACCTGAACATTGGTACTGAAATCAAGACTTAATTAATTCAATTTATTTAATTTGCTAAATGAAAAGTCAATGGGAAACTCAATACATATTAAATGCTCATCCAAACATTGAAAATGGAGATACATCTCAATTTCAAAATTGGTTATATAGTGATACTAGCACAATAAAAATTCTGGCCTTCAACCTATCAGAGCTAAAACTAAGCTCCGATAGGCATGGATTACGTGAATTACATTCACATAATAAGAGTACGGCATGCATAATCAGAGCACTCAAACTCTTCCCAAAATAAAATTATTGAGAATAAAGAAAAGAAATAAAATTTTAAATTAGCGTGCAATGGGGGAGGAAAAAAATTAAACAAATAAAAAAGGATACAAGGGAAAGTAAATTAAAAAATCACCATTCATTCCCTGGCAACGGCGTCAAAACTTGACGTGGATTTTATATTTAGTTTAAAAAACTCTTTTTATTTGCAAGTGCATAAAGTTAATTGTAGACTAGCGAGTGTAGGATATCAATCTCATGAAGAACAATGGTGATTTTAAATTTCAACATTTCCGATTATAAAGATTAATTTAATTGTGGGTTTAACTATCAATATGAATTAAAAGAACAAAAGAAAAGCAATTGTGTCAAGCGGAGAGCAATTAGATTAGAAAGTGATCGAGGACTGCGGATTTCACCATTGATTCAAATTTTAAATTGCTCATTCAAGGTGGGATTCGATTTGTCGCTTATTCAACATAAGTTACAAGCATTAGGTTGTAAATTAAAAAGATGATTGTAATTATCAAATGAGATTATTTATTTAGTGGTTTAGCATGAACCATTCTTTTGGGACATAACTCATTGAATTTCTACCATAAATTATTCGATTTTAACTATTTTAATTTTAAGCCCAATTGCATAGCATCATATTAGCCTATAAGGCCTAATATTCATTTGAGATAGCAAATTAAACGAGTGTAATCAATATGAATCAAGAATAGTATTAAGACGCACAAATATGTTAAGATCTAGTATAAACTCAAAATTATGCAGTTAAAGAGACGAAAACAAACCCCAAAAGAAATTAGCAGAACAATATTATTATCAAAAATCCATGGTAATCCTAGAAGACTACTTTAGCGTGCCATAGTTAGCAAAAACACCATTAAATTTGGATATTTCATTTCCTATACCCAGACTTTAGTAATAACTTACATACTACTTAAGCACAACCTCTCAAATTTGACTCACAAAGGAGATGAGAAGAGAGTGGAGAAATAGCTAAAAAAACTTATTTTCCTTCTAAACTCCCCAACCCAAATGATTTATTCTTACAAAAGACTCTCTAAAAATTGAAAGATGGAAGATAGGGAGTGAAAAATGATTGGATGCTTGGATAAGTGAGTGAGTGAATGGGTACAACCTGCACCCCTTTTTATAGTCAAAATTCCACCTCTCTCTTGGTGTCCAAAAAATAATGAAAAAATAATTTCAATTAATTTTTAGTTGTTACATTGCACGAGAAAAGGCTAGTCTTAAGCACAAGATAAATCATGATTTGGACTAGGCCTTGCTCACAAGCTGAAAATTCAGCTGCTGCGTCCTGTGCTAATACTGGGGGTGATGAGTTGTGTGCTTCTAAGGACTTGGGTGGGTCAGGGGGGAAAAAGGAGAGAAGAAGTGAGGATCCCTAGGACCACCCGATTGGCCTCGGTGCTCAAGGACAGGCCCATGTGGGCTGTAAAGGTGTGAGAGAAGAGGTTAGGAGGGCTGGGCTCGAATATGAGTTGGTTGGAGTGAGGTCAAGTCGAGTAAGGTTGACCAACTTTGTGCCCAAATTCATTTCTTTTTATTTCCATCTAAAAATCAAATAAAATATGCATTATTCTCTCATGAAATATATCTTAAAGACTCAAAAAGTGGTAAAATAAGGCGTAAATTTACACATAAATTATGAATTATCAACTCCGCACACCAAAACTTTGCTACTCCTTGAGCAATGAATACATATATTCATTCAACCCATTAACTAAAACAAGATTTATTGAATAAACTACGATGATCCAACCATGCATATCCACTCTAAATAACACAGTTCAATTCACTACCAACCCATAGCTCATCGTTAAACATTTCTAATTTCAATAAGCCAATGAGCCAATATTTAAGCAAATTAAGCACATAATGAAACCATATATCAAACCGTAAGTACAAAATCTCATCCCACACAACAAAAATCACAAGCGCATCTTAAAGTTAAGTGCCTAATGTCGAGTCAATTAATTTATCCTTTTCTTTTTGATTTTTTTTTTTTTTGATTTTGAACTTTTTCAAAAGTTACTTGATTCCATAGGTTCTATTGGATGGATAAGGGCATGAATAAATATGACATTCAGAGGAGAGCTTAGTACATATTCAGGTAATTAAAGATATGGATAGAGATAGAACCTGATCATTGGTACCCAAATCAGAACTTAATTATTTCAATTTATTTTATTTGTGAAATGAAAAGTCAACGGAGAACTCAATGCTTACTGAATAGTCATCCTGACATTGAAAATGGGGCTACATCTCAAACTCAAAACTGGTTACATAGTGACACCAGCACAACAAAAATTTTGGCCTTCAACCAATCAAAGCTAGAACTAACCTCTGATAGGTGTGGGTTACGTGAATCAAATCCACATAATAAGAGTAGTACATGCATAACCAGAACACTCAAGCACTTCCCAAAATAAATTTTTTGACAATAAAGAAAAGAAATAAAATTTTTAGATTAGCATGCAATAGCAGAGAAAAAAAATAAAAAAGGATAAAAGGGAAAGGAAATTAAAAAATTACTATTCGTTCTCGGCAATGATGCCAAAAACTTGATGTGGATTATGCTTAGTTTGAAAACCCTTTTTACTAGCAAGTACATAAAGTTAATATTGAATTAGCGAGTATAGGATATCGCTTCCACGAGGAATAATAGTGATTTTCAAATTCAACATTTTCAATTATAAAGAATAATTTAATTGAGGTGTTTAACTGTCAATATGAATTAAAAGAACAAAAGAAAAGCTATTGTGTCAAGTGGACAGAAATTAGATTAGAGAGTGACATAGGGTTACGGATTTCACCACTGATTCAAATTTTGAATTGCTCATTCAAATTAGGGCTCGATTTGTCTCTTGTTCAACTTAAACTACAAGCACTATGTCATAAATTAAAAAGATAATTATAATTATCAAATGAGATTATTTATCTGGTGGCTTAGCATGAACCATTCTTCGGGGACATAACTCATTTAATTTCTAGCATAAATTATTCAATTTTAACCATTATAATTTTAAGCCCAATTGCATACCATCATATCAGCCTATAAAATTTAATATTCATTTGAGATAGCAAACTAAATGATTGTAATCAATATGAATAAAGAATAGTATTAAGATGCATAAATAGGTTAAGATCTAGTATAAATTTAAAATTATGTGATTAAAGAGACAAAACTGAACCCCAAAAGCGATTAGCAAAACAATATTATTATTAAGGATCTATGGTAATCCTAGAAGAATATTTTAGCTGGCCACAGTTATCAAGAACACCATTGAAGTTGGTATATTGCACTTTTTATGCCCGAACTTTAGTGCTAAATTACATAAAATGATATAGTTAAGCACAACCTCTCAAATTTAACTCACAAAGGAGATAAGAACAGAGAAGAGAAAAATAGCTAAAAAAAGCTTATTTTTTGTCTAAACTCCTCAGCCTAAATGATTTTGTCTTACCAAAGTCCCTCTAAAAATTGGAAGATGGAAGATGGAAGATGGAAGATTGGAGAGTGAAGAATGCTTGGATGCTTCGATAAGTGAGTGAGTGGATGGATCCAACTTGGACTCCTTACCATAGTGAAAATTCCATGTCTCTTGGTGCCCAAATAATAATGAAAATTAATTTCAATTAATTTTTAGCTGTTATATTGCGAGAGAAAAGGCTAGTCAAGCACAAAATTAATCTTGATTTGGACTAGGTCTTACTCACAACAGGAAAATTCAGCTGCTGCGTTATGTGCTGATGCTGGGAGTGATAAGCCATGGGCTGCCGATGGCTTGACTGGGATAGGCGAGAAAAAATAGGGAGAGAAGGAGTGAGGATCACTAAGATCACCTAGTTGGCCTCGATGCTCAAGGACAGGCCCATGCAGGCTATGAAGGAGGCTATGAAGGAGTGATAGAAGAGGTTGGGGGGTTGGGCTCGAACATGAACTGGTTGGAGTTAGGTTAAGTCGAGTAAGACTGGTCAACTTTGTGCCCAAATTTATTTCTTTTTATTTCCACCTAAAAGTCATTTAAAATATGCATTATTCTCTAATGAAATATAGCTTAAAGAATAAAAAAGACGTAAAATGAAGAGAAAATTCACACATAAATTATGAATTATTAACTCCCTACACCAAAACTTTGCTATTCCTCGAGTAAAGAATACATATATTCATTCAACCCATTAACTAAAACAAGATTTAGGGAAGAAACTACGATTATCCAACCATCCATGTCCACTCTAAGTGCCTGTTCTTTTTGTGGGTAAATTGGGGCGTGTAAAAGGGTGAAGTAGGTTGAAGTAGGTTGAAGTAGGTTGAGGTGAGTTCAAGTAGGTTGAAGTAGGTTGAGGTGAGTTGAAGTGGATTGAGTTTTTTTTATGTGATAAATTAAACTTGGTTAAAATAATAGAAGTGGGTTGAAGTAGCTTAAAATAGATTGAAGTGGATTGAGATTGGTATTTTGAAATTTACCCACGATAAAAATCGGCCCTAAATGACGCAGTCCAATTCACTACCAAGCTCATTCACTACCAAGCTCATTGTTAAACATTTCTAATTTAAACTAAGCCAATAAGCCAATATTCATGCAAATTAAGCACATTATGAAACCGTGTGGCGAACCGTAAGTACAAAACTTCACCTCACATAAAAAAAATCACAAGGGCGTCTTAAAATTAAGGCCCCAATGCCAAATCAATTTATTTGTCTTTTTCTTTTGGTATTGATTTTGAACTTTTTCAAAAGTTACTTGATTCTGTGCGCACCCTTGAGTGGATAAAAATATGAATAAAGATAACATTCACAGAATAACTTAGTGCATATTCAGGCAACTTAAGATATAGATAGAGATAGAATCTGAACATCGATACTCAATGGGGAACTCAATACTTATTGAATACTCATCATGACATTGAAAATGGGGTTTCATCTCAAATTCAAAAATGGTTACACAGTGACACTAGCACAACAAAAATTTTGGCCTTTAATTGGCTAAAGCTAGAACTAACCTGCTTTGGGCATGGATCACATAAATCAATTCACATAACAACAGTAGAACATGCATGATTGGAACACTCAAGCTCTTTGTAAAATCAAATTGTTGAGAATAAAGAAAAGAAATAAAACTATTAGATTGGCTGGGAATAGGGGAGAAAAAAATTAAATAAATAAAAAAAGAATAAAAGGAAAAGAAAATTAAAAAATCACTATTCGTTCCACGGCAACGGCACCGAAAACTTGATGTGAATTTTATGACTAGTTTAAAAAAACTCTTTTTACATGCAAGTGCATAAGGCTAATTGTAGACTAGCTAGTATAGGGTGTCGATCCTACAGGAAACAGTAGTAATTTTAAATTTTAACCTTTTCAATTATAAAGAATAATTCAATTGAGGAGTTTAATTATCGACATGAATTAAAGAACAAAAGAACAACAAATGTGTCAAGTGGAAAAAAATCAGAATAGAGAGTAATCTAAGATTTTGGATTTCACCATCGATGCAAATTTTGAATTGTCAATTCAAATAGGGGTTTGATTTGTCTCTTGCTTAACCTAACCTACAGGTATTCGGTTGTAAATTAAAAACATGATTATAGTTATGAAATGAGATTATTTACCTAGTGGTTTAGCATGAATAATTCTGTTTAGACATAACTCATCTAATTTTTAGTATAAAGTACTCAATTATGACCATTATAATTTTCAGTCCAATTGCAAAACATGATATTAGCCTACAAGGTTTAATATTCAATTGATATAGCAAATTAAACTGTTGTAATCAATATAAATAAACAATAGTATCAAGAAGCATAAATAGGTTAAGATCATGTACACACTCAAAATTATGCTCTGCTAAAGAGATAAAAATAAATCCAAAAGCGATTAGCAGAACAATAGTATTATCAAGGATCTATCATAATACTAGAAGAGCATTTTAGCTGACCATAGTTAGCAAAAACACCATTAAAGTTGGTATATTTCACTTCATGTACCCAAATTTTAGTACTTAATTACATGCAATGATATAGTTGAGCATAACGTCTAAAATTTGACTTACAAATGAAATGAGAGATTGAGTGAAGATGGAAGACTCTCTAAAAATTGAAAGATGAAAGATGAGAGAGTGAAGAATGCTTGGATGCTTGGATAAGTGAGTGAATGAATTGATCCAACCTAGACCCCTTTTTATAGTGAAATTTCCACGTCTCTTGGTGCCCAAAAAATAATGAAAAATTAATTTCAATTAATTTTTCATTATTATATTACATGTGACAAGGCTAGTCTTAAGCACAAAATTAATTTTGATCTGGACTACATCTTGCTCACAAGAGGAAAATTCAGCTGCTGTGTCAAGCGCTAATGCCGTGAGTGATGAGCCGCGGGCTTGACCGGGCCAGGCGAGAAAAAATAAGGATAGAAGGAGTGAGGAAAAGGGGATGGAAGGCTTCTGGATACAAGGGCTGGGCCGCGAAATCAGGCCCAAATGAGCTGGACCTTGGTTATTTTCCCTTTCTTTCTTTTTTTGGTTGTTGGTGGGCTGGGCTCGAATATCAACTACTTGGAGTTGGGTCATGTCGAGTAGGACTAATCAACTTTGTGCCCAAATTAATTTATTTTTATTTTTTCACTAGAAATCTTATAAAATATGCATTATTCGCTCGTAAAATATATCTTAAAGACTTAAAAAGATGTAAAATAAGGAGTAAATTTACACATAAATTATGAATTATCAACTCCTCCACATCAAAACATTACTAGTTTTCAAGCAAACAATGCATATATTCACTCAAACCATTAACTAAAAGAAGATTTAGAGAAGAAACTACAATGATCCAACCATGCATGTCCACTCTAAATCATACAATTCAATTCACTACCAATCCACAACTCATCACTAAACATTTTTAATTTCAACAAAGTCAATAAGCCAATATTCAAGGCAATTAAGCTCATAATGAAACCACGTAGCACACCGTAAGTACAAAATTTCACCCCACATAACAAAAATCACAAGAGCATCTTAAAATTAAGTCCCCAATGCCGAATCAATTTATTTGCCCTTTTCTTTTTGATTTTTTTATTTTGAACTTTTTCCAAAGTTATTTGATTCCATGAGTTCTCTTCAATGGATAAAGATGTGAACAAAGATGACACTCAAAAAAGCACTTATTATATATTCAGACAATTAAAGATATGGATAAAGATAGAACCTGAGTATTAGTACTGAAATCAAAACTTAATTACTTCACTTTATTTTGTTTGTTAATTGAAAAGTCAATGGGGAATTCAATCCTTATTGAATGCTCATCATGATAGTGAAAATGGGATTACATCTCAAAACACAAAACTAGTTACATAGTCATAGTAGCACAACAAAAATTTTAGCCTTCAACCAGTCAAAGCTAGAACTAACCTCCTCTGGGCATGGGTCACATGAGTCAAATCCGCATAATAAGAATAGAACATGCATAATCAGAATAGTTAAGCTCTTCCCAAAATCAAATTGTTGTGAATAAAAAAAAATTTTTTTTGATTAGCAAAGAACAGGGAAGAAAAAAATTAAACGAATAAAAAAGAATAAAAGAAAAAGAAAATTCAAAAATCATTGTTCATTCCCTGCAACACGCCAAAAACCTTATGGGATTTTTATGTTTAGTTTTGAAAATTTTTTTCAATTGCAAGTGGACAAGGTTAATTATAAATTAACGATTATAGGGTGTCGTTCCCACTAGGAACTATAGTGGTTTTATATTTCAAATTTTCCAATTATAAAAAATAAGTCAATTTAGGAGTTTAATTATCAACATGAATCAAAAAAAATAAAATAAAAGTGAATGTATCAAGTGGGGAGAAATCAGATTAGCGAGTGATCTAGGGCTTTGGATTTCACCATTGATTCAGATTTTGAACTACTAATTCAAATGGGGGTTTAACTTCTCTTTTGTTCAACCGAAACTACAAGCATTAGGTCATAAATTTAAAAGATTATTATAATTATCAAATGAGATTACTTACCTAGTGTAGCATGAATTATTCTTTTTAGACATAACTCATATAATTTCTAGTATAAATTATTCAATTTTAACATTTATAATTTTAAACCCAATTGCATAACATCATATTAGCCTACAAGGTATAACATTCATTTGAGATAGCAAATTAAAATATTGCAATCGACATGAATAAACAATACTAGTAAGATGCATAAATAGATTAAGATCAAGTATAAACTCAAAATTATGCAATTAAAGAGACAAAAATAACCCCAAAAGAAATTAGCAAAACAATATTATTATCAAGGATTCACCCTTATCCTAGAAGAGTATTTTAGCTGGCCATAGTTAACAAAAACACCATTAAAGTTGGTATATTTCATTTACTATGCCCAAACTTTAGTACTCAATTACACAAAATGATATAATTAAGTGCAACCTTTCGAATTTGACTCACAAATGAGATGTGAAGAGACGAGAAAAATGGCTAGCAAAGCTTATTTTTCTTCTGAACTCCTCAACCCAAATGATTTTGTCTTATGAAAAACTCTCTAAAAATTGGAACATGGAAGACGGGAGAGAGAAGAATGCTTGGATGCTTGGATGAGTGAGTTAGTGAATGAATCCATCTCTTGGTGCCCAAAAAATTAATCTTGACTAATTATGGTTGGCCAGGTCTTGCTCACAAGAGGAAAATTCAGTTGTTGGGTTATGTGCCGGTGGTGGGAGTGAAGAGCTACGGGCTGCTGAGGATTGACTGGGGCAGGCGAGAAAAAAGAAAGAGATCGAGAAGGAGTGAGGATCACTAGCTAGCATCACCCGATTAGGCCTCGGTGCTCAACGACAGGCCATGTGGACTATGAACGAGTGAGAGAAGAGGTTGGGAGGCTGACTTGGGTGGCGGCACACCGGCCTAAGCGAGGAGAGAAAGTGAGAGAGAAGGGAGCTTGAAGGCTTTCGGATGCAAAGTGCTAGGCCTCAAAATCAGGCCCAAATGAGCTAGACATTAGTTATTTTCTTTTTTTTTTTTTCTTTTTTCCTTGTCATTGCGTTAGGCTCGAACATGAGCTGCTTTGAGTTGGGTCAAGTTGAGTAACATTTATCAGCTTCTTTCCTAAATTCATTTCTTTTTATTTTCACCTGAAAATGATGTAAAATATGCATTATTCTATCATAAAATATATCTCAAAGGCCAGAAAAGAGGTAAAATAAGGAGTAAATTTTCACATAAATTATAAATTATCAGTTATTCATAGTTTTTTAAAAAATAGACATCCGACGATATCCATTCATATATACTTTCCAAAATTAGATCCCGTTTGCATATTGAAAATTGGGTTAGAAGTTAGGAAATATATTTTGCCCTATCTGGAAATAACAAAAGAAGTGGCAGTGGAGAATGAAGTAGCTAGGCTCCTTATCTAAAGCTACTAATTTCCTTGTCTCCTTTCCCAGGCTTACTTAGGCATTTTCGAGGACCCAAGACAACAATGAACTTGGAGAACTAAGTCCTTGAGCCCCATTTCCAAGAGTCATCATTGCTCCTACTTGAATTAGGGCCTTGGTTTGGAGGAGTAGGTCGAATCTTGTAGTTTGCTTTGCATTAGATGGTTATGCAGAGTTATGAGGTAGAAAAGATTTAAATCTTCAATTTTTAAATTTCCCTACAATTTTAAAGGAAATATACAAAACAATAACTCTATAGAAACCAATTCCTTCTTTTAACCAAATCCTTAAAGCAAAGGCACAATCGAGAGATGTATGATTTGACTTTCAAGAAAGGAAAAGGATATTTTCTAAAAGTTATTATTTTGAACATCCCAAGTAGGGATTACTAAGAATGATTCCATGGCTGCAACCCATGAGATAAATACATGTGCAAAGGTACAATCCTATGGACGGTAAAACCCACCATTAGACTGCATCTCTATTGGAAATGAATGTATTAAAACGTTTAGTTTTCTAGTTCTATGCAAAAGACATGTTTGATAAATTGATGGTTTTATTAGTGAGGCAAATAGGATGCAGATATTTTTGCTGGGCACTCACTAGCAAGCCATTTTATAAAGAAATTGAGAATATATGAACACAATAAGTTTGTTGATCACTTCATGTTGAACATATTTTTATTTTTATGAACAAAAGAATGCACTTGAAAAAGTAGTCATGGAGGATTAAATAAAGATATGATCACAAATGCAATAATTAAAACAAACCCTTAAAGAAATTATTATCTTTGGTTTATGGCCCTTAGGGCCTACATTAATTTCAGCTGAGGGGGGCAGCAACGTGCCCTCTTAATTCCTTGCTCCTAAGTGCGTTAGCGGTCGGATGAAGGGTAGCCAATTAGAGAGTTTTGAAAGGTGCTGAGAGAGAAGCTGTTGTTATTACAGAGGGAGAAATACAGTTTCTCCCAGGTGTTGAATATATCTTCTCAAATGTGATATGAAGGCCTCTATATATAGTATTAGTAAGACAACTGCACTAAGCAAAGCTATAAAAGAAAGAACACAAAATCAAATCGTTTTTATCAAAAAAATTCTTATAAAGTGGGTTAGAAATGCTTGACTGACATTCATAATGCTAGAAATCTACTGGTTAACTTGATGACAACAACCAAGCAAGTAAAATCATAAGGGATTATGGAGCATGGTGGAAGGCAAGACCTAATGGCCTGCATCAAACCCTAGTGGCAGCCGCTGAGTGGCAAAAACATACCGTGATATCTAGCAACCATCTGGATCATGTTGCTAGTCTTGTTTGCTACTTTTAAGAGAATTATTTGTAGAAGTTGTATCACAAGAAAATGCACCATTCCACTTGATACTGTGTTAGTTTCTCATACTCAATGTCTCGAGTTCAAGCCTCCAATGCTAGCAAATCACACAAATCTCAAGGTTTTCACCTTTTTGCAATTTTTTCGAGACTTTTGGGTTTTCAAATGCTTCTTAAAATTTTTGTGTATTTTTTCCATAATGAAATTCTGTTATTCATGACCTATCTATTGGAAATCCATGTATAACATTGTTTTCCCCATGGTGGTTTAGGTAATTATCATAATCGGGGGGACGATCCATAGGATATGCAACACATGCAGCTGATCTAAGATCTTAAGGGTAGTAGTTTGATGCTTACATGAGCCTCCACTTTTGCTAAGGATGTTGAGGCGAAGAGCAAAGGTATTCGTCATGCATGACGAATACCAATGCAAGGGTGAATACAAGAGCACTTTTAAGGAAAAAGTTATTGAAAATGTTAAATATTCTGCATGACGAATACCAATGCAAGGGTGAATACAAGAGCACTTTTAAGGAAAAAGATATTGAAAATGGTAAATATTCTAGGGCTATGCCTCACACTAGGATTTGGAGTCCTATTGAGAAAGAAGGTTCTTAGTGGTCCAGGCCTAAGTCACACCCTAGGAGTTAAAATCCTATTGAGAACGAAGAGTCTTTTAAAAGATTTGGGCTCTATGCCTGACTATAGCAGCTGAAACTCTGCTAAGAAAAAGGTTTTTGAAATCAAAATATGAGGAGTTCGGTCGGATTAGTTTCCAAACAAAACACAAGAAACTTTTTAGAAACTAAAAATACGATGAATTTGGCCATCTTGGTTTTTGGGAACTAAAAAAATTTTTGGAAACCAAAATATAACGAATTCGGCCCACTCAGTTTTAAAAGCAAAATTAGGAATGTTTTTTGGGAATTGAGAACGTAAGGGATTAGGTGCTCTTAGTTTTTGGAAAGCAAAAAAGATATTTGGAAATTAAAATATAAAGGATTCATCCCTCTTGGTTTTGAAAGCCCAAAAAGGAGAAGTTTTTCAACAACTAAGAATATGATGGATTCATCTCCCTTGGTTTTTGGAAACTAAAAATGATTTTGGAAATCAAAATATGAGGGATTTTGCCCTCTAGATTTTTATGAATTAAAAAAGATTTTTGAAAATTAAAATATAAGGGATTCGACCATCTCGGTTTTTAGAGACTAAAAAGATTTTTGGAAGCCAAAATATAAGGGATTTAATCCTCTTGGTTTTGAAAACCAAAATAGGAGAAGCATTTTAGTGTTGAAACATATGAGTGATTTTGCCATCTTGCTTTTTTGAATCGAAATATAAGGGATTCGACCCTTTCAGTTTTGGAAAACCGAAGTTACAGAAAATTTTTGAGCAACTAAAAATGTGAGGGTTTGGCCATCAGTTTTTAGAAAATGAAAAATATTCTTGAAAATCAATATATGAAGAAATTTGGTCCTATACATTCTGAGGTTACCAAGCCATAAAAAGTGCTTTTGGGGCTTAAAGGCCCCACATCTGTCTTTTATAAAAAAGTACTTAGGCGCAGCAAGAAGAAGCCGAAAGAGTGCTCACCATTTTTACATGGGAGTTAGGGCAACTTTTATACAAATAGGCATGCAATGCTCATGCTTAGACAAACACACCATTTTGAAATCAAACCCCATCGGCATAATTAAGACAATTGCTAGGTTCACTGCTGAAGTGGCGGCATGATATGACATGTCAATGATCAAGGACATGTTTTTACATCGTGCAACAGTTGTTGTTCCTTTGTGGCTTTACGGCTGCTGTTAGGTTGTTCAGATCATAAAAGGCCTGTTGCGATAGTTGTTCTTTATTTCCTCCTGTTTTGACTCTTTCACTCTAAAACACCATAACTAGTCTTCTAAGCTTGAAGAGCCTTCATTTTTGCAACAATTCTAGAGGTAATTTCTCCAATCTTGCTTATTTTTGTAATATTTAAATGAATCTTGGCATTTAGGGCCTGTTCTTTTCGTGGGTAAATAGGGTGGGTACAAGGGTGAAGTAGGTTGAGGTAGATTGAGGTAAGTTGAAGTTGGTATTTTTTTTTGAGGTGGGTTGAAATAGGTTGAAGTAGGTTGAAGTGAGTTGATGTTGGTTGAAGTGGGTTAATATTGGTTGAAGTGGGTTGAAGTTGGTATATTTTTTATGTGGTGGGTTGAAGTGGGCTAAAATAACAAGAATGTAACTAATGTGTGATAATTTATGAAGTTATCGAAATTTTGTGAAATTTTTGTTTATTCTTTTTTATTTTTTATTTTTTATTTTTTATTTTTATTTTTAAATTTTTAATTTTTAATTTTTTGTTTTTCATTTTTCATTTTTCATTTTTCATTTTTTATTTTTTTATTTTTTTATTTTTTTATTTTCATTTTCATTTTACATTTTTTATTTTTTATTTTTATTTTTATTTTTTATTTTTTATTTGTAGTTTTTATTTTTATTTTTTAATTTTAATTTCTTATTTTTTATTTCTTATTTCTTATTTCTTATTTCTTACTTTTTATTTTTTATTTTTTTAATTTCTTGGTTCTTATTTTTTATTTTTTATTTTTTATTTTTTAATTTATTATTTTGTAATTTATTATTTTTTTAATTTTTAATTTTTAATTTGTAATTTTTTATTCAAAAAATAAAAATTAAAATTTAAAAATAAAAAATAAAAAGTAAAAAATAAAACAAACAACGTAAAAAATACAAAATAAAAAATAATAAATAATAAATACTAAATAAAAAATAAAAAATAAAAAATAAAAAAGAAAAAAGAAAAATGAAAAAAGAAAAATAAAAAAATAAAAAATAAAAAATAAAAAGTAAAAAAATAAAAAATAAAAATAAAAAGTAAAAAATAAAAAATAAAAAATAAAAAAATAAACAATAAACTTCACAAAATTTCGATAACTTCATAAATTATCACACATTAGTTTCATTCTCATTATTTTAAGCCACTTCAATCCACCACATACAAAATATACCAACTTCAACGCACTTCAACCTACATCAACCCACTTCAATCTAATTCAATCTATTTCAACTCACCTCAAAAAAAAAAAATACCAACTTCAGCCTACCTCAACCTACCTCAATCTACTTCAACCGACTTCACCCTTTTCCTCACCCAATGTACTCACGAAAACAACAAGCTCTAAATCCGATGTGATACTTTACAAATTATTAAAATTATGAAGGGGATGGGTTGAAGTTGGTTGAAGTGGGTTGAAGTTGGTTGAAGTGGGTTGAAGTTGGTATTTTTTTTCCAAGTGGGTTGAAATAGGTTGAAGTAGGTTGAAGTAGGTTGAAATGGATTGAAGTTGATAAATGTGAATTGACCCACGAAAAGAACAGGCCCTTAGAGTTGAATTTTCGAATTTCATGCCCACGTGGGGGATTCGAGGGCTTGTGTGATCTGGTTTTGTGAACCTCCCTTTTGAAGAATTTGATTAGCAAATTTGTGCATTCAGGATTCTAGAGCATACTGAACTAATGAGAGTGAAACTTGAACTTAGTTTTTCCTTCTTAATTGATTTTGCAAATTTCAGTTTTGATTCTATGAAATTCTTGTTGCTAAATTATTTTATAATGTCATACATGTCATATGGGATTGGAAATTACACCTTCCTAGTTTGTGAACTAATTACACATAGACCACGGTTACTGAGTAATCTCGCCCTTTACATCATCATGTTGACATTAGATTGTTAGAGAATAAATATGGTTCATGTCTTAGACCCCTATCAATTGGATTAATACCTCCAACCTATTGTATACAGGAAAGAATCGCCAAGACATGTCCTCCGCCTCAGGAAGTAGCAAGTTTTCTATCAAGTTAATACTCTTTTTGATCGTTAGTAAATTTGGCTTGATTTTATCGTAACAATTTGGACATTTTTGGTGGTTGTT
Organism: Carnegiea gigantea; assembly: GCA_029747015.1. NCBI lineage: Eukaryota > Viridiplantae > Streptophyta > Magnoliopsida > Caryophyllales > Cactaceae > Carnegiea > Carnegiea gigantea. The sequence continues at coordinate 227,922 of JAKOGI010001402.1, forward strand.
TCTCGGGCCTTTTTTAAAAGCAGCAGTAGTTTATGAAGGGTTGTGAGAACTTAAAGGATATCGAGCATGTTAATGGGAGACTTTATAGAGCCTTCAAGGCTATGGTGACGTGCTCAGACTTCTACCCTCTCATCAATGTCTACTGGGACTTGGAAGGCAACGAAATGTTCTCCTTAAGGGCCTAATAAAGAGGTGTTGGGATACTACCAACACCTTCCAGTTCTCTAAAAGAGATCATGATTTCCTTCATAGATTTCTACATGCTAACTAGGATTTTTTTAAGTTGAATCTGCTAAAGTATGATCAGACCCGATGTTAGAGAGGCAGAGGCATATTAATCTGATTGGGCTAATATGGCCCTACAGTCTAATTCCATCCATTACTCTTTAATTAGAGAGTGTATACAGGATAGACATACACTAAACAGCTAGATAGACCTAAGTGATCGATTATAGGAAAATAATATGCTTAGGGAAAAACCAATTAATCACTAATCAATCACTTAACAAATAAATGGTCAAGGGAAAACGCATGCTAAGAAGCAACAACCACTAGACAAGCAAGAATGGAAGCAAAACAGATTGGGCATGACTAAGCAAATAAAGCACGACATGACATGGAAAGATAACTGAGAGTAGCGGAAAAAAACCAAAGACAGGCAAGAGGAAGGTAAAACACCCAAACAACAACAAATCTAGATATCACCAGGTAAAGTACTTACCAAAGAGGGATTGAGCAAAATAAAGAAAGATCTGACACAATAATGGCAAATTAGTAAAGCCCAAAAGACCAAAATACCCAAATTAGATGGCGGCAAGTAGATGAAGACAAGAAGAAGCCATAATCGAGGTATACCGGAGAGCACCGCAAGTAGACTGTGTATCGCATTAAATGCACCTCTCTCACCGGAAAAATGATGATGATGACGGATAAGAAACACTATGATTAATCCTCGCAAATGCGCATGACAATGGGCAATTAAAATTAGACAGTAGATCGAAAAAGTGGAAGGATAAGTCGGAAATATAGACGTTTGCACAGAGTCATGATAAGAGCTCTAGAATGGGTGGTGGAGAACATAGCAATTTGCCCAAAAAGCATGGATTGGGAAGGGACAAGCAGATTTGGCAGGTTGCCATGAGGACAAGTGTAAAATAGCAGTGGCAAATAGGCTGAGAGGCGTGCATAAGAGAACTAGGAAAGGGAGTGGTGGGTGGTGGAGGCAACAGATGTAGGGGTCAGGGGTTTTCTTTTTCATGAGATTTAGGGTTGACAAGGGGAAAAGGTGAGATGGCTACATAACAAGGGAAAGATGGATTCTGTCACTTCTCGCTAGGATAACAATCTCTCTTTCGAGAATTCATCTTCTGTCTAATAATAGGTGCTGCCCTTGAATGTAGATCTTTCAAAGACACCACTTTCCTGCCCGAAAAATGGACTCATAAAAATCCAAGTTGCTCTATCATTCATTCGAAAACATATTTCCAATGCCACCATGTGCGATATGACATGTGGCTATATGCCCAACCACTGCACGCACCGGAACCCCACCCCACCCCACCTGATTAACCTACTAGTCCTAAGAAAAAGCAAATACTGCCACCGTACGAATGCCCTCACTTAGTTGTCGCTTGACAGGTAGCAATGCGTCGCCCTAGCAAAACAAGAGTCCGGTTTTCGGTTTCTTCCCACCTGCTGATCCCTCGGAATTCACCCCAGAATAGTATAATACTCTGTTAAATTATTCCCACCACTCAGAAAAACATCCTTTCTCTTTGTTCATCCCAACCCAACCAATTGCCCACTGATTCACTCCACCCACTCTCTTTCTGCCAAAAGTTGCCTACGTAACAGCATACCCCCCCCCCCCCAAAATTCCTCACCCTTGCTTTCTCCCTCCATCACTGATCAATCCAAGGTTTACCCAAAACAGTCAACTTCCTCCTCAAACCCCTCTTTAAGTCTTAACCCCCCTTATCCACCTCTAGTCTTGTTTAGAAAGGCCTGAAGTAGAAGTAGAAGCAGAAGTAGAATCAAACCAACACCAATGGAAACAGGACCCATGCCGGTTCTTCCCGGTTCGACCGTGGGTTCTCTGGGCCGGTACTTAGGTCGGCGGTTGGTTCAGATCGGAGTGAAGGATGTGTTCTCAGTGCCGGGCGATTTTAATCTGACTTTGCTGGACCACCTGCTCGCTGAACCAGAGTTGAACCTGGTTGGCTGCTGCAACGAGCTCAACGCTGGCTACGCCGCTGATGGCTACGCGCGGGCTAAGGGGGTGGGCGCGTGTGTTGTCACTTTCACTGTTGGTGGCCTCAGTGTGCTCAACGCCATTGCTGGCGCCTACAGTGAGAACCTCCCAGTGATTTGCATCACTGGTGGGCCTAACTCTAATGATTTTGTGACTAACCGGATTTTGCATCACACTATTGGGTTGCCTGATTTTAGCCAGGAACTCCGGTGCTTCCAGACTGTTACTTGCTTCCAGGTATTCCATTTAAATTGTCTTAGCGCAGTGTGCTGTACATTCCTATGTCTAATATATGTTTGAAGAAGCTATTTTGACTGGCTTTGACTTATAGGTAATAGTGGCTGTTCTTTCAAATCGTTCAGTTTGGCTTTGCGTCGGGTTATATGTTTGGGTTCATAAGATTTCTTTTGTTTAGGTTTGGTCAAGGTTGACTACATCCCTGTGTTGTTGGTTGGTACAATGAACTTATTTTGTGAACATAGGCAACTGATGCAGCTGCTTGTGATACGTTTGCATCCTAGAAACAAGTAATGTTTGCAGGAAGTTTGGATCAGATTCGGCTGGGGTTGGGTCTGTGATCATGAGTGATATATGTTTGAAGAAGCTAATTATTGTTTGAAGAAGTAATATATGTTTGAAGAAGCTAGTTATTGTGATCATGAGTTATTTGGGTAGGGTAATTTTGTAAGAATTTCAGGTTCAAGATTGGCAAATTTCAAACTGGCTTAGAATGAGTTTGGGTGATTTTACATGATGGGATTGTTTCTTTTATACAATTTGATTCATCCTGTTTTGGATTGCTTCAGGTCAATACTAGATTAGATCATATTAATTGGTTCTGACTAATATTAAGGTCTTGATCTTTTGAAATAATTGTGGCCACATTTGATTCAATGATTTTTAAGGTACTTAACTTTGTGACATCTCTAAGAAATTTATTTTAGATCAGGACTAGTACTTTTGTATCAACTGCAAAACTATAAGATTGATTTTATCTTAGAAGATACTAGTTTTGAGTGTATTGTGACTTTTTCTACCAAGAATACTTGTATTGTGACTAGTGCAATAATTTTGAAAGCATGGTCTCATCTTGCTTCTCTTTGCTGTCGGTCTTTGTTCCACGCCTTGGTTTAATGGCTCATGAGCTATTAAGGCCCTGTTCTTTTCGTTGGGAAAATTGCAAGAGTGGGATGGGTGGGAGTGGGAAAGAGGGGGGGGAAGGAGTGGATGGGAGGGGGAAAGAGGGGGGAAGGAGTGGGAGGGAGTGGGAAAGAGTGGGAAAGAATTGAATGAAGCAGGAGAGTCAATGTAAGTTATGTATTTTGTTTTTTTAATGTAAAATTTTATTTGTAATAGTAATTACCGATGATAAAAAAATTTTTAGACTGAAAAAAATATTTTTTTATTTTCAAATATGAACAACGAAAAAAATACACATATGTTCAGGCCTTGTTATTTTCGTTGGTAAATCCAAATTTATCAACCTTAATCAATTTCAACCTACATCAACTCACTTCACGAACTTCAATAAAAAAATACCAACTTCAACAAACTTCGACCCACATTAATCAACTTCAACCCACTTCAACCAATTTCAACCCATTTTTCTCTATTTTAACCAAATTGTACCCATCATATAAAAAAAAAAAATTAACCCACTTCAACCTACTTTATATAAAAAAATATCCACTTAAATCTACTTCAACCAACTTCAACAAAAAAATACCCATTTCAATCTATTTTAACCCATTTCTTCCAATCTCAATCAATTTTACTAATTACCAACTTATATTTCCCAACGAAAAGAGCATGCCCTCAGTACACAGGAAACAATCATTTACTATTTGTGTGAAGAACTTCCAATATTTTGTTAGTAGGGCACACAGAAATCAAAATACACGTACAATATATCTGTATTTTCTGTCACGAATTACAAACACAAAAAAAATTTACACATTCCTTAATTATGCTGGGAAAAAAATCTGAAAATTTGGCCCCAAATTATGATGAACAAAAAATAAATCTGTTATTCATAGAGCAACAACCATCTACGCTTTGGTGACCTGTAACAAATATTTCATAACCAATGCCAAAAAAAAAAAAAAAAGCATCTCTTCCATATACAGAATCAAATCCAACATATCCACCAGTGATAAAAAACTAACATTTGCTTAACAAAATGGAAAAAAAATAATTATTTCTTTAATATATATAACAAAAATTACGTCATCTATAATTTCCGGCATGACTAACAAATATTTTCATAACATCCGAAAAATAAATAAAGCTTTTCATAATTGTTATCAGACTATTCGTATACACAATTACATAGATTATAAAAGTTTTCAAAATATGAAAAATAATAATTAAATGTAAAAGTGGGAAGGAGTGGGTGAAAGGGGTGAAAGTAGGAAGAAGTAGTTTTTTTTTTTTTCAGTGTGGGAAGATGTGGGAAAGGGGGGAAGGGGTGGTGGGAGTGGGAAGGAGTGGGTTGGGTCCATTAAACTATTCACTTAGGCCCTGTTCTTTTTGTAATTTAATAGATCCAACCCACTCTTTCTTACTCCCACCATCCCTTCTCCCCTTTCTCACATCTTCCCACACTTTTAAAAAAATACCACTCATTTCTACTCTCACCCACTTTCACCCACCCCTTTCTATTCTTATATGTAACTGTTATTCTCTATATTTGGAAAACTTTTATAATCTGTGTAATTGTGTGTACGAATAGTGTGATAATAATTATGAAACGTTTTATTTATTTTTCGGATGTTATGGAAATATTTGTTAGTCGTGCCGAAAATTATAGATGACGTAATTTTTGTCATATATATTGAAGAAATAATTTTTTTCTTGCTTTGTTAAGCGCATGTTAGTTTTTTTTGATTGGTAGATATTTTGGGTTTGATTCTGTATATAGAAGAGATGCTTAAATTCTTTTTTTGGTGTTGGTCACGAAATATTTGTTATAGGACATCAAAGCGTGGATGATTGTTGTTGTATGCGTAACAGATTTATTTTTCGTTTATCGTAATTTAGAGCCAAATTTGCAGATGTTTTTTCCGGCAGAATAAAGAAATGCGTTAATTTTTTTGGCGTTTGTAATTCGTGACAGAAAGTGCAGATGTATTGTACGTGTATTTTGAGCGGATATTTTTTTTCTGTGTGCGTTAGTAACAAAATATTGGAAGTTTTTTTACATAAATTGCAGATGATTGTTTTCCGCGTACTGATGACCTGTTTTTTTCGTTGAGAAATATGGGTTGGTAAATGGGTGAAGTTGGTTGAGATTGGTTGAAGTAGGTTAAAATAGGTTGAAATAAGTATTTTTTTGTTGAAGCAGGTTGAAATGGGTTTTTTTTTTTGTTGAAGCTAGTTGAAGTTGGTTGAAATAGGTGAAAATTGGTTGAAGTTTGATGAATTTTTTTGTATGATAGGTAAAAATTGGTTAAAATAGTAGAAAATGCGTTGAAGTTGGTTGAAGTTGGTTGAAATTAATTGAAGTTGGTATTTTTTTATTGAAGTTCGTGAAGTGGGTTGATGTGAGTTGAAGTGGGTTGAGGTTGGTAAATTTGAATTTTTCAACGAAAAGAAAAGGCCTGAACATATGTGTATTTTTTTGTTGTGCGTATTTGGTTAATATATGAAAAAAAATATATCCGTAATTTGTTTTACGAATAACGAAAATTATAATTTTTTTGGGGTAACAACAACCATGAAATAATATTTCGTACCTGAGTCAACACAGAAAAATATTTTTTCAGTCTAAAAATTTTTTTATCATTAGTAATTACTGTCACAAATAAAAGATTACATTAAAAAACAAAATATGTAATCTACATCAACTCTCCTACTTCATTCAACGCCTTCGCACTCCTTCCCACGTCTTTCCACTCCTTCCAGCTACTTCCTTCCTTTTCCCACACTTTAAAAAAATACCACTTCTACCAACTCCCACCCACTCCTTCCCCCTACCAACTCCCACCCACTCCTTCCCCCTCTTTCCCACTCTCACCTATCCCACACCTACAATTTGCCACGAGAAGAACAGGGCCTTAGTGAACTAATGCTGGAAAGCTCTCTATTCCAACACGGGAAAGGAAACACTAAACATGAGCTCTAAGAGTGCTCCTTTGCTTTATGCTTTCTCCTTATCTTGGCCGTATCTGCTATGCAATTGTAATTTTATTGCTCATGAGCTGGAGCATAATGTGTTTGTTATTGTTAATGCATAGGCAGTTGTGAACAACCTTGATGATGCACATGAGCAAACAGACACTGCGATTTCAATGGCTTTGAAGGAAAGCAAGCCGGTTTACATCAGCATAAGCTGCAATTTGCCTGGAATCCCTCATCCGACTTTCACTAGGGAGCCTGTTCCGTACTTTCTTGCTCCAAAGTATGACCTTCCCCTTAAAATAAGTACTGTTCCCCCCCCCCCCCTCCTTAACACCAAAAAAGTTATATGCTTTGGGTAATATATGAGAGTTTCTCTGGACTAAGACCGTCACACTCAAAAAGAGTTCTATGGTTGAAAGGAAGGATGGATGGGTCATGCAAGTGGGCCAACTAGGAGGCTGTTCCCACTACATATATGATAATTAGCATGTGTTAGAAGCACATTACACTTGCAGCCCTTAATTCTTTGATAGTTCTTGATGAGAGTCAATGCAGGTTGAGCAATCAATTGGTCTTGGAAGCAGCAGTAGATGCCGCTGCAGAGTTTCTGAACAAGGCTGTGAAACCAGTCATGATAGGTGGGCCAAAGCTCAGGGTATCGAAAGCCCAACAAGCATTTGTCAAACTTGCAGATGTCTGTGGCTACCCAATAGCAGTGATGCCATCCGGCAAGGGCCTAGTGCCAGAACACCTACCCCACTTTATTGGTACATACTGGGGTGCTGTCAGCACCAGTTATGTTGGGGAAATTGTGGAATCAGCAGATGCATATATCTTTGTTGGGCCCATTTTTAATGATTACAGTTCTGTTGGGTACTCCCTCCTGATACAAAAGGAGAAGGTGATTATAGTGCAGCCTAATCGTGTGACTGTTGGTAACGGTCCGTCTTATGGCTGGGTTTTCATGGGGGAATTCTTGACTGCATTGGCCAAAAAGCTGAAGAGAAACACCACAGCCATGGAGAATTTCCGTCGCATTTACGTCCCTCCTGGGATGCCTCTCAAGGGTCAGAAGGATGAGCCTCTCAGGGTCAATGTTCTCTTTAAGCATATTCAGGTAAGCTGTACCGCATTTTTTTTTTTTTTGGGGGGGGGGGGGGGGGTATCACATTCAGTGCATATTGCTTCATGAGATATTCAATTGTTAGACTTTGTTAAAATGATTTGTGAGGCTGTAGCTAAAAATATGACGTGCATAAGTCGAAACTAGATCAATAAGGAACCTAACTTCGACCCACATCAGAATTGACTCAGCCAAACAGAGCAAACCCAAACTGACCTCAGTAATTAACTTGTGTTGATTGGTTATGTTTGGCTACCTGTTGGATTAGCTACACAAGATGTCAAATATAAATTGGACTTGAATTCACATGACTCAAGATTCAAATTGTTAGACTTTGTTAAAATGATTTGTGAGGCTGTAGCTAAAAATATGACGTGCATAAGTCGAAACTAGATCAATAAGCAACCTAACTTCGACCCACATCAGAATTGACTCAGCCAAACAGAGCAAACCCAAACTGACCTCAGTAATTGACTTGTGTTGATTGGTTATGTTTGGCTACCTATTGGATTAGCTACGCAAGATGTCAAATATAAATTGGACTTGAATTCACATGACTCAAGATTCAAAACGCAAAACCAATGGATGTCAATATTCCAGCAAGTTAATTACTAACCAAGGCCCTTATTCACTGATCCCAAAACCGACTCGCTGACCACCTTGATAAGATCTATTCACCCATCATGTTACAATGACCTTGTAGTACAAAAAACTATGTGAGTTTTTTTTTTTTTTTTTTTTTTTTTTGGGTTGCTAGTACTGCACACATGTTAATGGTGCATCAACTGTGACATGAGAAGCTAACTAGGTAAACTTGATGTATGACTTTATTCCACACATTATTGAGTGCATGTTCTTTGTATAGTTGACAATAGTAAGGGAATGAAACAGGATATGCTTGATGGAAATGCTGCAGTAATTGCAGAAACTGGAGACTCATGGTTCAACTGTCAAAAGCTCAGGCTTCCTGAAGGCTGTGGGTAAGTGAAGTCTTTTGTTTGGTCAATGGGTTTTTTTTTTTTTTTTTGGTGGCCTGACTAATCACTCAATTCACATTCAATTTTCAGGTTTGAATTTCAAATGCAATATGGTTCAATTGGTTGGTCTGTGGGTGCTACCTTGGGATATGCTCAAGCTGCGACAGACAAACGAGTCATTGCTTGCATTGGTGATGGGAGTTTCCAGGTTAGTCATAGATGTGGTAGGAAAACAAAGCTGTGATGCATTTATTAGAAATTCATGCACTAATGCAGATGGAAGGGCATTATGCATGCTGCTTATGCGTGTGTTGTACTTGCTTCTAATGCCTAGTGGCCTCTCTTCTCCATCATTCTCCCCTCTGCTGACTACTGTTTTCTGAACTGCCAACTAACCAGACAAGTGCCCTTTGTCCTATTAAATAGAGTATTCCTTTCCCCCTTTTTTTGGGGATGTGGATGGCTTCACCTTTCAATTTTAGAGAGGTTGTTTATGTTGACATTTGACTAAATTAAGAAGCAGTTTATGCCTATTACTCTAGAAAAAGTAAGAGCCTTTCTACAATTTTAACCTAGTCCGTTACAATCTAAGGATGCAAAAGTTGCCCATAAGTGGCTTTTCATCCCTTTTTGATGTTGGTTGAACAACCTCTTTTATAACACCGGATTATAGTAGACTTGAAGTTGTGCTGTTGTTGCCATCCCTTTTGTGGTTGTGACTGATATGGTTTCTTCTTCATTTTAGTGCTCGCTTATGCTAGTACCCTCTTAGTTGCACTGAAAGTGTATAACTCATGCCATCATAAACAATTGACATAGTATGGGTTGCTGATAATTTCTTCCTAACAGGTTACCGCTCAAGACATCTCAACGATGATTCGATGTGGGCAAAAGAGCATTATATTCCTCATCAATAATGGAGGGTACACAATTGAAGTAGAGATTCACGATGGCCCTTACAATGTGATCAAGAATTGGGATTATACGGGTTTTGTCAAGGCTATCCATAATGACCAAGGAAAAGTTTGGACAGCTAAGGTAAATATTGCATTACTCAAATGCCATATGTGGCTTCTATATTGAGGCATAAGCACATGCATATGCTCATTGGTGAGTGGTGACCAACCTTTTACATTAGTTTGGGTTGTGTTCATGTTTTCGAGTTAAAATTATACTTAATTATATCACTTCATGGGTTTATCTAATAAAAGTTGTCAAGAAGCCATCAACAATGATCAAATGTTTCTTAGTTGGTTAAATGCGCTTTTAGCCAATTTGGGTTTTAAGTCAAAATGCAGTTGGCTAATGTTGAGTCGACTTTAGTCTCGTTGGACCTAAAATGTCTCTAGTTGATTCAGTGGGCTTCTAGAAAATTTGGGTTTTTAAGTGCATTCGCCAAGTTTATTAGTAGCATTAGAAGGTCTGGTGGTGTACTTTCCAAAGTGCACAGTTTCATTCTTAGATTTACTAATATGTAAAATGCAGGTTCGGACCGAAGAGGAGCTGATAGATGCAATAGCGAGTGCAACTACAGGAGCGTACAAAGACTCGTTCTGTTTTATTGAAGTAATTGTGCACAAGGATGATACCAGTAAAGAGCTGTTGGAGTGGGGATCACGTGTTTCTGCCGCAAACAGCAGGCCTCCAAATCCTCAGTAGCATGCAATTCGCTAGCATTGTGTTTTGCGGATAATATAGCCTCTCATATTGTAATTGTATGCAAATAAATGCTTGCTGTGAACTTCTTTGGCCCTTCCGAAGAAACAGTCGATGTTTCCATTCCTTCGGATTGAAATAAAGTTTGTTGCGCCTTTGGTGTGGTTTTTTTTTTTTTTTAAAAGAAAAATGGTGGATTGTTCTGTGGGCCCCTTTTTTTAAAAAGGGGTTATTATGTTAGGTTGGAAACTTGGAATCAAAATTGCCCCCGCAACCGTGCTAACTAGAACATCACCCCCTTCCCTCGCCAACCGATGCTCATTGGATAATTACAAGGTTGTACAAGAGCGGCGTCATTAGTAACTTGATTACATCTCCTTTCAACAAAAGACCATGAGTAAAAAATCAAATGGCATAACAAAAGCAAGAGCATCACCAACCAAAAAAAAAAAAAGAAAAAAAGAAAAGCAATAGAAGTACACTTGATTTGCTTGTTCTTCAGCGAGATTGAGAGAACCGACCCGGTAATCGAACCGATTGGTGGAGTGGGTCGATGGTTCAACCGATCGGACTGTTTGGACTGGGGTTGGACCAGTTGACTCAATTTACCGTCAAATCGGGTTAAACCGGCACAACTCGTTGAGCCCGGGAAATTTTTCTAAATATATTTGTTATATTTTTTTTCAAATTTTACTACGTCGTTCTGTACAACATAATTATATGACATAAACATGAAATTGAGTATTAAAGGCTCAAGTTTTCCACACAGTCGAGTTCTGGGCCAAAAAAAGCAACACGAGTTCTGAACCAAAAAAAAAAAAAAAACGATTTCTAGCCAAAAAAAGGGGGAAATCCGGTCAAGACCGGGTCAACTGGGTTTGACCGGTTTTTCCCGATTTGACCTGCAAAACGGTTATGCATAGTTTCCGGACCGGTTGACCGACCGATTCCTGGTTGAACCGGTTGAACCGGCCGGTCCGGTCCAATTCTCTCAACGTTGTTCTTCCGCAGTTTGATAAGTGTCACCTTCTACAATAATGTTTTTGATACGTGCACCCAACCTCGTCAGCCACTAGTGCTTCCAACTCATGCTATGTTCAATCTTGTTTATGCTGGCAAGTATGGTAACTAGATCTGGCTGTGGTGTCTCATATGACAGACGCTGATGAATGGTAAGATAGTGTAAAACTAGTTACTGTAGTTCCAAAAAGATTAAAGTAGATAGTGGAAGTCTTGTTTTGATGTCCCTTCTTGGCAAAATGTCTTTCCCACTTGTAACTCAACCTTTGCACATTTCCAATGTCTTCTACTCTGAAGGGCAGCCCGGTGCACAAGCATCCCGCGTTCACGCAGGGTCCGGGGAAGGGCCGCACCCCAAGGGGTGAATTGTAGGCACCCTAACCTGACTTTATCAGTAGCTGATTCCACGGCTCGAACCCATGACCTATTTGGTCACACGGAGATAACCTTACCGTTGCTCCAAGGCTTCCCTTCTCCAATGTCTTCTACTATATCCGTGTAAAAAGGATTGTTGCTTTAACCACCAAAAAAACAAGTCATAGTTCCTCCTTTATCTAACCGCAGATAAATATGCTTGGTGACAAAAATTATGAAATTGAGTATTCAAGGTTGTAAAATAAGAGTGGAAAAAATATACACTCTTATAAGAGGAGTAGGATACTATATACCTAGGTATCGTAACACGTATTAAGAATGGCGAATGTATCTCCTTAATTAGAACTTTACTTCAACGCACATTAAGTGTGGCCAACTGGCTACAACTTTTGTTTATGAAAATTTGCTAGACGACCATGGTTTGTAAGAGCATCCGCAGCATGGGAAGGGAAGAGGAATGCGGGCCCCACCCAAACAAGTGTCGCAAAATGAAAGGAGAAGAAAAAAGGTGACATGTGAGGGAGCACGCCTGTGCGTGTCTCCTCGCGTGTAACTTTA